>CM076579.1:43096950-43261879 GCA_034641835.2 Pinus albicaulis
ATGTAATATTCCCAATTAGCTCTGCTAATTGGAATATTGCCTTTTTTTGCTTTATTAGATAGCAATAATAAATAAAGTGAGAAATAAGAGGGGTCACCTCACTTTAGCCACCTCACTTTATAATAAAGTGTTCTTTTTTTTCCTAGTAGGTTGACGTTGTGACTTAGAGAGGGCCTTGGGGGTCCACGTGGATGTGATGGGGGGGAGGCATCAGGCTAACCCCAGGTAAACTGCGCAGTTCCAGGGTGAGTTAAGGAGGGAGTTGATGTTATAAAAGGAGAGGCTCTCACCTCATTTGATTCATTCATGACTGATATTTGACTACTTATTGATGAGTCGAGACTTGTACGCTTAAATACCTTAGGTTGTTTAGTCGGTGCGGCCTTGTTTAGTGCACGAGTGTCTCCCGGTCGGAGATCTCACCCTTAGCCTCGGGGACTTCGAGGTGCACCTTGCACAGTAAGGTTTTTAGGTTCTACCCTTGACTTCGGGGGGACTTCGAGTGCAGCCATGTGAATTACACGTCTCATTTTCGGTAGAGAAACGATAATGAGCATTCAAGATTATCGAGGAGGAGAAAGCCCTCTTGTGGTGCGCGAACGAAGGAGAAGGACGGCGGCAGATACGGAAGGAGAAGAGTATTTGTCCCATACGGGAGAGGACGGCGCGCACCTTTCGGGGAAGGGAGGACGGCGCGGGGACGCAGTCCAGTCTAGCAGGAGAAAACGCTGTTCTGAGGGGCAGAAGGACGCTGTGAAGCCCTAGAGTGAGGACGTTGTCCATTTCTGAAGGTAAGAGTGGCAGATCTGGAGGTTTATTGCTAGATCCAGTTGTGGAAAGGGTAGATCTTGCAGATCTAGTCTTGTATGTGGCAGATCTAGTCTTGTATATTGCAGATCTGAAGGTTTGGCACCAGATCCAGCTGAAGGAGTGACAGATCTGAGGAGATATTGACAGATCTAGTCCAGATCTGGAAGGGTAGCACCAGATCTAGCCCTAGGGGCTGTAGATCTGAAGAGATAGTTCCAGATCTAGTGTAGATCTGAGGGTTTGATATCAGATCTGATATTGGAGGACGCAGTTCAGAGAGGGAAGGACGCAGATCTGATTGGAGGCTTCAGATCCATCAGGTGGGACGCAGATCTGAGGAGCAGGCTAGTGTGAGAAGGGCTCATCAGCGTTTTCCAGCATCCTGTAGCAGATCCATTTGCCTAGAGGATTGAGGGCTTGTGCTGCACCTGTTTCTGCGCTGTCACTAGCAGGGACAGCGTTTTCCAGCAGAGGGGGTTTTCAGCTTGGGATCAGCCCAGTTTCTGCGCAGATCATCACCAGTCTCCAGGGCAGCTTGGACGCTATCATTATTTGCAGCCATTTCTTGTATGGGAGGGTCATCACTTGCCTAGGGCAAGGATAGGTGCACTGATTCTGATTTCTTGTATTACTCTCCATGTACTTTCTGATTAATAATATGGCTCAGATTCTGGTATTACATGTGTCTTGATTCAGTGATCTGGTTCGGTATTGTTTCCTTTCATATCTGTCTGGCATATTTCTGTTTATTACTGCTTATTCCCCTTTGGGGATATTACAGTGGTATCAGAGCTCTGATCTGGCTGTTTATTACTGGTTATTTCCCTTTGGGGATATTACATTTTGATGATCCATCATAGGTAGGCAAGAAAAATCTGCCCACGGTATGTTGCAGGACACTCCCCTGCGTGTACCCTCCTCTATTGTCGCTGCGTGGTCTGCTATTGTTTTTTAGCTGGAAAAACTCGTTGAAGGTGAGGGCCTCTCCAAACTCCGGCCCATACGACTGATACTCTACAAAATACTCCCCGTAATAAGCCACCTCCAGCTCCTAGGGTCCTCTCGTTCTTGCTCTTGAAGTCAAGAATGTGGGCATGGTGGAAGGTGGGGGAGTGTGTAGCACCACCTGCTGTGCAACGTTCTGCTCCAAAACATGGTGAGAAGTATCGGACCTTTCTTAGTTGTGAAACTCCCTTGGGATCCCACGCTATCTGTTTTCTTCGGCAATCTTCTGCCTCATTTCCTCTATCTTTTTGGAAAGCTCCTGTACTGATTTCAAGAGGATGTTACCAAACTCCTTCCCCTCATCTATCTCATCTGCCATTGGTGCCTTCCCTTTGTCTTCCTCAATTAGAATGTTGTCCTCTTCTGCAAGTGTGATTTCGAGCCTACGCTCTCTGTCCCTGTACCTCTGCTTCCAGTATGTGATGTACCCTCTATCTCCGGGTATCATAGACTGATTGCTCCACAGGCTGAGCCAAGTCTATGAGCTCTGATACCACTGTAGAATCCCAAATGGGGGATACACAGCAACACAAAGCAACATAAACAAAAACTACAACAAATAGAAGCATACACAGAAAACACTGCAAATAAACCAAAACAGCTAAGCCATTTTATTATATTTCTGAAATGAGGGAAAGGTACAATGTGTGCTCAGAATGATAGCACCTTGGCCTGCTCTAGGCAGGCGAAAATGATCTCTCTCTCCTTGCTCAGAAAGGCTGCTCCAAATCTGCTCTATGTGGCTCCTCCTGTGCGCTGCCCTGCTGGAAATGCTGCTACTGGCTGGAAAGGGGTTGCAAGATAAGGCTGTTCCACTGCTCAGAAAAATCTGAAACTCGAACCTTGAACTCTCCCCCAAAAACCCAAAATAACCCATGAAGGAATCCTGGAATGGCTAAACCCGGAAAATCACCCTCTTGGGATGACTACACACTTATGTTGGGTATGCTGGCCTCTGTGATGAAATGCTGGAAGGAAAGGCCTCCAACTACCCAAAGAACTTAGCTATGGAAGGGTTGATCCCCTCACAAACCTCCGGACTGAAATCGCACAAGCTTTCTCCTCTCCCGGAGCTATCATCCTCTTAGACTGCGTAATCCTCTGAGTGACTGCGCTGCCTTAGGGATGACTGCGTAATCATGGTGGCTGATCCAAAAATGCTGCTCTAAAAAACTGAAAGTATGGCTCCTCTCCTGAGCAGGCACTCGAAGTCCCTCGAGGACGAGGTTGGGATCTCTGCTTGGAGTCACCCGTGTGCTAAACAACATTGTAGACTCAGCTAAACAACTTAAGCGTGCTCTAGTCTTGACAAACAAAAAACCAGAAGATGTATGAATTAATAAGAAAGGCTGCCTTTATCCCCTTTTTATGCTAATGAGCCTCCAATGTTCCCTTGGGCCCACTAGTGCTACGCTGTCCCTTTGCCACACTGTCCCCACGCTGCTCTGCACTGCCTGTCCCACGCTGCCACTGCGCTGTCACAATTGCCTCCTCTCTTGTGTTGTCACTTGGCCTCATGGGTCCCGCTTTATCTTTTAATTATTCTGCCTAGTGACTTTAGGAAAGTGATTTTATTCTAATGTTGAGTTATGGGTCCGTTCACCCCTTTATTTCCTGCTGAACTTTAGAAAGGAAAAATTTAATCAAAATTTAATATTTAAATTAGCTGTCTGCTAATTGGGAATATTACAAAGGGCTTGGGGTTAGTTGGAGGACACACACACATTGCAAAGCACTGAAGCTAATTCGAATTTCTGGGGCGGGGTTTGCTGAGGAATTCAAAGTGAGTTTGCAGTGCAGTGAGGGGTAGAGATCGACAAGGGATGATCTAATCCAAGGCTGAGAATAAATCAATAGAGAGGCAACTTGAACCAGGCAACGCAGAGGCCAGCTAGAGGGGCGCAGTCCAGCCAGGACCACGTTAAAGACTGTGCAGAGGTTGCGTAAGCCCAATCAAGGTGACGTAGGCCCAGCCAGGGCAACGCAGGGGCAGCAGAGACCTAGCCATGGTGAAGGCCTAGTGAGGGTGACGCAGGCCCAGCCAGGACAATGCAAAGGCAATGCAACACTAGTCAGGGTGACGTAGTGGGTACGCTAGCCAGTAGGGGCTGACGCAGAGGCTGTAGAGGCAGCGCTAACGGTTCCAATGGGCCAGAAAGGGCTTGAATTCGTAATTCCCCGTAGAGGGTTGGATCAACCATATTTTCTATCTCCGAGTGAAAGGTACAAAAGCCGTGTAATTTATCTGTAGGGAAAACCATTTTTGGTGCCCATAATGTTGTATTCGGATTCTGCATAATAATAAAACCCTCTAGAGATGTTGCACTGGTTTTCCCGCATTGGGTTTTTTCGGGGACATTTGTCCAAAAAATCTATGTAATTTTGTCACATGTGCGTGTTGTTCAGTAAATGATCTATAGATGTGTAGCCTGCAGTTTGTATATGGTTTAATGTTTTTCTGAATACTTCAGTAAATAACTTGTTAAATTTAATTAAACAAGTAGGTCAAGTAGATCAAGAAACTGCAGTAAGGTTTCCGTTTTGAAACTTTCACATGGTATTAGAGCATTGCAGATGAAGTGTAATATTCTCAATTAGCAATAGCTAATTGGAAATATTAATTTTTGACTACTTTACTTTAATAAAGTTAAGTTAGAAATAAAGTGGGTGAAAGCGACACTTAACTCACACCTAGGATAAAAAACATTTCCTAAAGTCACTTGGAGACATGATTATTTGGCAGCGTGGGGCCTAGAGGATGAAGTGGCAGTGTGAAGGAGGTGTCAGCGTGGGCCCATGACAGCGCAGTGCTAGAAGGACAACGTGGCTTAGAGGGAAAGCGCAGTTTTGGTGGGGCCTAGGTGAGAGCAAGGCTCTCCAAGCATAAAAAGGGAGAGAGGCTCCTCATTTGCTCATTCTATTATGCATCTATGATATTTGTCTTTTGACATTGAGCATGCTTTTGCTGTTGAGCGAAGTCTGCAAGTGTTGTTCAGCACATCGGGTGTCTCTGTGCGGAGATCCCAACCTCAGCCCCGCGGGACTTCGAGTGCCTGCTCGGGTGAGGAGTTCTATCTTTGATTTTCTGGAGAGAGTTCTAGCAGCCACAGTTGGGATCATTCACTTGCTTGGACAGTGCAATTAGTGAGAGGGATCACGTAGTCTTTGGAGGAGGAGGTTCCGGATTGAGGGTTTGTCGGGGGATTCAGCTCGAGAGAGTTGGAAAGGGGTTAGCACTTATCTATTCCATCATTTTGGTAGAGTCGGAGGCCAACATTTGCAGCAGATCATTCAGGGTGAGTGTTTATCACTCGGTCAACGTCATACCTCAAGGGAGGTCATTTTCCAGGGTCATCCATTTCCGAAAAGCTTTCTAGGCTTTTCTGGGTATTTGGTGGAGAGCCTATTCCCAAGGTTTCATAATTTTCTGAGGAGGGGAGCAGCCCCAAAGAGTTAGTATATTCCAGCAGCAGCAGCAGCTTTGGAGATCACGCAGTCATTGAGGGAGCAACCATTCCATGATATAGTCTGAGAGTATTTCTATGCTTGCCTAGTGCAAGCCAAGGTGCCATCATTCTGATCACCATTGTATTCATTTTATCTTTCAACACTTAATAAAATGGCTCAGCGTTCTCCATGTTTTGTCTTGTTCATATGATATTTCTCTAGTTGCTGTAGTTTCTTGTTTGTGTGCTTTAAATTGTTGTTTATTTCTATTCGGAATATTACAGTGGTATTAGAGCTCATAGACTTGGCTCAGCCTATGGAGCAGATTGTCTATGACACCAGCAGGAAAACCATATATCACTTACCGGGGAAGAAAGTATAAAGACCAAGAGCGGAGGCTAGAGGTCACTTCCAGGGAAGGTGATTGCGTACCAGTAGTGGGTGTAGAAGAGGAGGAACTGATGGCGGAGGAAAGAGATGCCAGGAAGGAGTTCGGGGAACTTCTCCTCAAGTCAGTGCAGGAGTTGTCGAGACGGATAGAAGAGATGGGGCAAAAGCTCACCGCAGAACCTAGACAGCGTGAAACCCCAAGGGGTTTCCATACCGGAGAGGGATCGGGCACATCCCATCACTTGCAGGAGCATCTCACAACGCAGCAGATGGCATCACATACACCCCCACATTCCACGATGCCCACATTTCTTGCCACAGACACTGGGGTAGGAGCACAGCAGGAGCCGGAACCGGCTCACATGGGGAACTACTTTACCGAGTATCAGTCCTACAGTCGAGAGTTCGGAGAGGCTTTCACATTCCATGACTTCGTACACGGTACAGCTCAAGAGGGACAACAGACCCCACAACCAGAACAGGGGGAACAGGCACTCATAGGATGGGGATGTACAACGCACTATAGGCAGATTTTACCTGCCGACATTTGATGGATCCTCCAAGTGTTTGGCAAAGGCTTGGGTGGAGAAGTTGGATATCTATTTCCAGCTCAATTAGATGGCAGAGGCAGAGGCCATCAAGGTGGCAGCGCTGCACCTGGAGGGTGAGGCCCGTGATTGGTGGTTCCATGCGATGGCCACGCTGGGGCACTCAGGGGTGACAACATATGTTGAGTTTACACGGAAGCTGATAGAGAGGTTTGATCAAAGGGATCCAGAGGAGCACTTTGTTGAGCTAACTAAGCTCAAGTAGACCGAGAATCCGGACATATACATTTCTGAGTTTTTGACTCTCCGTGATGGTACCTGACTTGTCTTCAGCCAGGATGATCTAGATGTTCATCGATGGATTGGTAGAGTCTCTTCGGGGGTTAGTTAGATCGACGAGGCCGACTACACTACATGAAGCAGTTGGGAGGACTCGGGACTTGCAGGATGCCCTACCCAAGACTAGAGCTTCTTTCCCCCAGAGACCGACATTTCAGCCGAAGGGGAAGGACATGAGGGTTCCGCCTCCAAAAGGGAACCAGAGCCGAGGGCCTTTGGATGATGAGACCAGGAGAGATCTGAGACGGAAGAAACTATGCTTCACATGCCAGGAGTGCCGTGGGAAAGGCACACTATATCGAGGTTTTCTTTGACAGTGACGGAGAAGAGGATGAGTACAAGGAGATGGAGGCAGGAGGCAGCAGTGCAGTACAAAGAGGAGATCATCCACTACCTCCACCACCAAGAGCGGGAGGTGTAGCGTTTGCACCTACCGGGGGAGTCCTTGCTTCTTTGTGAGGGGTTCCCAAATACTTGACAGTGCGTGTCCAAGGTACAGTGCAGGGACAGTGTGTTTCGGTATTAGTGGACAGTGGGGCTACCCACAATTTTATTGATGCACAATTGGTAGAGCGGAGGAGCATATTGACAGAGAGCTTTGATGGGTTTTTGGTACTAGTTCCAGGTGTCATTTCGTTGTGGTGGACATTCCAGACACCAACGTGATACTGGGAGTGCAGTGGTTGATCACGCTGGGGAAGGTCACCAAAGATTGGGAGACCTTGGAGATGGAGTGGACAGACAAGAAGATCGGGAAGCACGAGATGATTCGGGCATGCACACTTACCCGCCACAAACAGTTTCAACACACCGGATGGAGGCAGATTTTCGGAAGGGAGACATAGATTGGGCAGTGGAGCTGCGTGCTTTGGAGGCAGGGTCTACAAGGCAGGCCATACACCCAGATGTGTAGTCCATCTTAGACAAATATGCCACGGTTTTGGGAGATATACCGCCAGGGCACCCACCAGATTAGGGATTTGAGCACGCCATTGAGCTGGAGCAGGGAATCCAGGAGATGATCACTACACCCTATAGGCATCCTAAGGCCTACCGGGATGAGATTGAGAGGGCCATTCATGAGCTCTTAGCGCTGGGGCACATCCATCCTAGCACTAGCCCATTTGCTTCTTTTATCGTACTAGTGAAGAAGAAGGATGCCACACTGAGGATGTGCATTGACTATCGGGCTCTCAACAAAAATACCATGAAGAACCGATACCCCATTCCACGGATAGATGTGTTGATGGATGAGTTGAGGGGATCGAAGTTCTTTTCGAAGATTGATTTGAGATCCGGGTACCACCAGATTCGCGTGAGGGACCAGGATGTTCCCAAGACCGCTTTCAGATGTTATTACAGTCACTTTGAATTCTTGGTGATGCCCTTTGGGCTAACTAATGCTCCAGCCACTTTCCAGTCATGCATGAATCACATCTTCCGCAGTCACTTGAGGAAGTTTGTGTTAGTGTTTTTCGATGACATCTTGATTTACAGCAGGACATGGGAGGAGCACCTACAACATATTGAGGTTGTATTGTGCATATTGGAGGAGAAACATTTTTATGCCAAACTCTCCAAATGTGAGTTTGGGCTGACACAGATGCTCTATTTGGGGCATATCATAGGTGTGGACGGAGTGAGGGTCCACGAGGAGAAGATCAGGGCCATCAGGGATTGGCTAGAGCCGAGGAATGTGACGAAGCTTTGGGGGTTTGTGGGCATCTGCACCTACTACCGGAAGTTCGCCAAGGGGTTTTCTCAACTTGCTGAACCCCTTACAAACCTTACCAAAAAGGGGGCATTCAGTTGGACTGACACAGCGCAAAGGGCTTTCGACAGGCTCAAGGAGGTGATGAGCACCTGTCCAGTTTTGGCATTGCCAAATTTCACATAGCCCTATGTCCTAGAGTGCGATGCACAGGGGAGGGGATAGGCGCAGTCTTGATGCAGGGAAGCCACCCCATAGCTTTCGAGAGCCGAAAGCTATTGCCACATGAGAGGTTGTATGCTATATACGACAAGGAGATGTTGGCCATCATGCATGCACTGGCCAAATTTCGGCAGTACCTGGTGGGGAACAGGTTCAGGGTGAGGACTGACCACAACAGCCTCTGATTCTCTTTAGAGCAGAAGCAGTTGTAGGAGAGGCAGCAGAAGTGGGTCAGCAAGATCTAGGCATATGATTTCGACATCGAGTATGTCAAGGGAAAAAACAACGTGGTGGACGATGCACTTTCATGCAGACCGGCATCGTTGTCCTTGATGAGCTTAGATACGGATTGGAGGGATCAGTTGTTGGTAGAGTACTCCAAGGACCATTTTGCCTGTGCGGTATTTGATGGACAGGTTACAAATGACAGGTACAGGGTGATGGATGAGGTGATATACTTCAGGGGCAGGATCTTCTTGATCGAGAGCTCCTAGCTCAAGGAGAAGATATTGCATGCCTCACATGACTCGCCATTATCAGGCCACCAGGGGTTCACCAAGACCTATAGGGCCATCAGAGAGAGGTTCTCATGGAAGGGCCTCAAGGAGGGCATAATCCGACATGTCAGGGAGTGCGGAGTATGTCAGCGTAATAAGGGGGAGATGAACCATCTGGCGGGTTTACTTCAGCCTCTTCCCATACCAGAGGGGAAATGGGAGAACATTTCCATGGATTTCATCACAGGGTTGTCCACTGTACAGGGCAAGGATTACATATTTGTAGTTGTTGACCGGCTAACAAAGTATGCACACTTCTTCGCTATATCAGTACAATACACTGCAGCATAGGTAGCGGAGTTGTTCTTCAGGGATGTTTTCAAATTGCATGGTCTTCCAAAGACCATTGTCAGTGATAGGGATAGCCGCTTCATGGGCGGGTTTTGGCAGGAGCTTTTCCGTTTGGTGGGTACTGAGTTGACCCCGAGCACCAGTTATCACCCACAAACAGATGGGCAGATGGAGATAGTGAAAAAGTGGCTGGAAGGCTACTTGCGAAACTATGTCACTGGGCAGCAAAAGGCATGGTTACGATGGTTGCACTTGGGGGAGTACTGTTATAACACCACTTTCCATATGTCGATCGGTATGTCTACATTTTATGCTTTATATAGGTATCATGCTTTATCTTTTGTTGACGTGATGTTTGGTGCTAGCAAGGGCCCCAGGGCCAAGGATTGGATCCAAGAGAGTCAGGATATACTCCGAGCTCTTAAGGATAACTTAGCTACAGCGCAGAATTAGCAGAAGTTGTATGCCGATAGGGGATGGGTTGAGAGGCAGTTTGAGGTAGGGGATTTGGTCTACCTACGATTGCAACCATATCGGAAATCCACACTAAAGCAGAAGGGGGCCGAGAAGCCCAAGCCCCGCTTTTATGGACCATACAGGGTGACACGCAGAATCGGGGAGGTTGCATATGAGTTGGAGCTGCCCACCGGTAGCGAGATTCATAATATCTTCCATGTATCATGCCTGAAGAAGGCATTGGGGCAACAGGTGATTGCAACTGAGGAGCTCCCACCCACAGACGATGAGGGGCATTTAGTGTTGTAGCCAGAGGCCATCATTGACACTAGGGAGACGCAGCTGTGGAGCAGGACAGTTAGGGAATATCTGGTGAGATGGAGGAACTTAGCAGATGAGGATGCCACTTGGGAGAGTGAGAAAATTTTACAGCATCCATCATTGCGGTTGCTCGAGGAAAAGCAACGTTTTGGCGGGGAGGACAGTACTATTCCCAATTAGCAATAGCTAATTGGAAATATTAATTTTTGACTACTTTACTTTAATAAAGTTAAGTTAGAAATAAAGTGGGTGAAAGGGACACTTAACTCACACTTAGGATAAAAAGCATTTCCTAAAGTCACTTTGAGACATGATTATTTGGCAGCGTGGAGCCTAGAGGACAAAGTGGCAGCGTGGGCCCATGACACCGCAGTGCTACAGGGACAGTGTGGCTTAGAGGGACATCGCAGTTTTGGTGGGGCCTAGGTGATAGCAAGGCTCTCCAAGCATAAAAAGGGAAAAAGGCTCCTCATTTGCTCATTCTATTATGCATCTATGATATTTGACTTTTGACATTGAGCACGCTTTTGCTGTTGAGCGAAGTTTGCAAGTGTTGTTCAGCACATCGGGTGTCTCCGTGCGGAGATCCCAACCTCAGTCCCGAGGGACTTCGAGTGCCTGCTCGGGTGACGATTTCTATATTTGATTTTCTAGAGAGAGTTGTAGCAACCACAGTTGGGATCATTCACTTGCTTGGATAGCGCAGTCAGTGAGAGGGATCATGCAGTCTTTGGAGGAGGAGGTTTTGGATTGAGGGTTTGTCAGGGGATTCAGCCTGAGAGAGTTGGAAAGGGGTTAGCACTTCCCTATTCCATCATTTTGGTAGAGTCGGAGGCCAACATTTGTAGCAGATCATTCAGGGCTAGCGTTTATGACTGGGTCAACATCATACCTCAAGGGAGGTCATTTTCCGGGGTCATCCATTTCGAAAAGCTTCCTGGGCTTTTGTGGGTATTTGGTGGAGAGCCTATTCCCAAGGTTTCATAATTTTCTGAGGAGGGGAGCAGCCCTAAAGAGTTAGTCTATTCCAGCAGCAGCAGCAGCACAATAGCAACACCAGCAGCTTTGGAGATCACGCAGTTATTGAGGGAGCAACCATTCCATGATATAGTCTGAGAGTATTTCTATGCTTGCCTAGTGCAAGCCAAGGTGCCATCATTCTGATCACCTTTGTATTCATTTTATCTTTCAGCACTTAATAAAATGGCTCAACGTTCTCCATGTTTTGTCTTGTTCATATGATATCTCTCTAGTTGTTGTAGTTTCTTGTTTGTGTGCTTCATATTGTTGTTTATTTCTATTCGGAATATTACATCAAGTTGATCCACCAGCAGAGCGGCTAAAGATAATTGATGCAGGAAGGGCAGCTGAAGCAGCAGAGATCCAGAAGAAGGCAGTGTAAGACTAGGAGGGACACAGGCCCTACAGGGGTGATGCAGAGGCTGATGTAGCTCTAGAGATGTGACACAGAGCCAATCTGCTCACACAGAGGCTGACGCAACACCAGAATAGGGACGCTGAGCCAGTCTACTCATGCAGAGGCTGACGCAACACCAGGAGGGTGACGTAGTTCGTGTGGAGAATTGCTGTGAAGTTCGCTAAAGCCTGGAAGTGCAGCTTCAGATCTTCAGTATTTGCTAGTGTGGCACAGGTTCTCTTGGTGCAGAACCGTGCCTAGCAAAGGTGACAAAAGCGGGAGGGGAACAATTGCTCAGCAAATTCTCTAGCCAAGGAATTTGAGTGTGATCATGGGAGTGATCATAGAGGGCTAATTTGTCAGAATTGGTGAAGGATTTCCGGGAGGGAAATCATTGGTTAGAAGGAGCACATTCTCTAGAGGGTTCTTTCGCCAAGAAGCCTAGATCTAGTTCTTTGCTGAGTATAGCAGCATCGGAAGGGAGAAGAGTTTGTGGTTCGACAAATTGAGCAGAGATGGTTTCTCATGGACTGAGAGATCAGGTTAGGTTGGACGGTGTGTACAACTTTGTTATCTAGAGGGCTAGAATCTTGACTGTCCTGGATGAGTACGACATCAAGGACTATGCATAAAATGTCCTAGTTGTGCCTACTGATGCAGATCCCCTGAAGAAATTTAACGAGAGTTAGGTGTGGGCTAAGCGCCTGATCATGGATGGAGTGAAAGATCACGTGGTCCCTCATATTTTCGAGAAGAACACAGAAAATGAGATGTGGATAGCACTGAACACGATGTATTAGGGAAGCTCCGTCCAGAGGAAAATGCTTCTAGAGAATTAAATGTGGTTGTTCCAGATGCAGAAGGGAGAGGAAATCGATCACTTCCTCTTTAGACTTCAGACTATCCAGGACCAGCTGATTGCTATGGGGACAACTCCAGATGAAGGGCTCATGGTGAGGACTGCCTTGAATGCAGTCACCAATGAATGGGAAATGTTTGTCCAAAGCATCTTGGGCAGAGCAGCGTTACGATCCTGGGTGGATATGTGGGCAATCCTTCGTCAGGAGGAAATCAAGAGGATAGCCAAGAAGCAAAGCAACGACGGTGGAGTCAAAGTAAAGAAAGAGGAGGCGGAGGATGCAGCCCTTGCATCTAAGGGACAGAGGCAGCAAGGGAAGAAGAAGAAGGACCTATCAAAGGTCTGGTGATTTAAATGTGGCGAACTTGGACACTTCGCCAGCTCTTGTCCTAAGAGGAAGGACAGCGAATATTCTGATTCCAAGGCAGCATCAACGAAAGGGGACGATGGCAGTGACGATGATGTAGCCATGAGTACTCATGAACCAAGGAAGTGGGGCGATATTGATATGTAGAGCAGCAAAAGATGCTGGCAGGATCCTTGAGGTGCCCAAACTATTGGATCACATACGTGCTACGAGAGCCTTAAGACAATAGCAGGATGATTGGAGGAGTGGGTGCAGAAGATCACAGTGAAGCGGAGGCAGAGTTGGGACGCTAAAGTCTGGAGAAGTGCAAAGAAGAGGCAGCAACAGCGTAGAGGCTGATGGGATTTTAGTAGCGTAGTGGCAGTGCTTACGCAGTGCAGTGCAGCAGACAACGCAGAGCTTTAAAAGGAGAGTCAGCGCAGCATAGCAGCAGAGCTTCAGTGATGAGTTGCAGCCCAACTGACTTGCCTGTCAGCGATTGGGTGATAGTCCTTCAGTTGCTTACTTCACAGCAACTGAGTTGCAGTGCCGCAGTTAGCAGTGGCAGTGCTATGGGTAGCATGATGCGGCAAATTGAGAGGGAGATGTTGTACAAATGTGGAAGTGTCAGTCGCAGACTCGCAGTGACATGGGAAACAGCGCAGTGGATGGAGTCTAGCAGGCCAAGCATCAACAGTGTAGAGACACTCCTCATTAAGAGGGAGTGTTGAGATTTTAGGGTAGCATCGAGTGTGCTCTAGCTCTGAAACTTTGAGGAGGGGCTAAGACACACGAGATCTCCAAGACCCAGAAAGCGTTTGGAGAAATTTCATCCGGTGTTATAGTTATTCAAATAATTAAATTTTTTAATGGGGACCCTAAGTCTAACTTAGGGGAATTGAAAAATTAAAATGAATTAAATTACACATGTGATGAAATGTTCTAAGTGACCTGGATCAAGCTTTCTTTTAATCTCAGCCGTTGATAAGAGATTAGATCATGGTCGTTGGTTTCCCGATGAGAAAAGTATAAAAGAAGGGCTTGGGGTCAGTTGAAGGACACACACACACATTGCAGAGCACTGAAGCTAAGTTGAATTTCTGGGGCGGGGTTTGCTGAGGAATTCGAAGTGAGTTTGCAATGCAGTGAGGGGCAGGGATTGACAAGGGATGATCTAATCCAAGGCCGAGAATACAACAATAGAGAGGCAGCTTGTACTAGGCAACACAGAGGCCAGCCAAAGGGACCCAGTCCAGCCAGGACCAAGCAGAAGATTGCGTAGAGGCTGTGTAAACCCAGTCAAAGTGACGCAGGCCCAGCCAGGGCAACGCAGGGGCAACAGAGACCCAGTTAGGTTGACGCAGGCCCAACCAAGGCAGCGCAGAGGCAACACAACACCAGTCAGTGTGACACAGTGGGTATGCTAGATAGTAGGGGTTGACACAAAGGCTGCAAAGGCAGCACTGAGGGTTCTAGTGGGCCAGAAAGGGCTCGAATTCGTAATTCCCTGCAGAGAGTTGGATCAACCATATTTTTTGTCTTCGAGTGAAAGATACAACTGCGGTGTAATTTCTATGTAGGGAAAATCATTTCTGGTGCCCAGAATGTTGTATGCAAATTTTGCATAATAATAAAACCCTCTAGAGCTATTGCACCGGTTTTCCCGCATTGGGTTTTTCCAGGGACATTTGTCCAAAAAATCTGTGTAATTTTGTCACATGTGCGTGCTATTCAGTAAATGATCTATAGATGTGTAGGCTGCAGTTTGTATTTGCTTTAATGTTTTTATGAATACTTCAGTAAATAACTTGTTAAATTTAATTAAACAAGTAGATGAAGTAGATGAAGACACTGCAATAGGGTTTTTGTTTTGAAACTTTCACAATACTACATTATCTTAGGGGATGATCCACCCATTCTTGTGCTATATGTTAAGGACTTGTTCATTACTAGGGCAGAGAGACTGATTAGTGGTTGCAAGGAGGATCTTGCTATGGAGTTCGAGATGAAGGACATTGGGCTGATGCATTACTTTTTGGGGCTTGAAGTGTGGCAGGAGGAGGGGCATATCTTTTTGGGGCAGGGGCAGTATGTTGTGGATGTGTTGAGCATATTTCACATGGAAAACTGTAGACCCATGTCTACACCTATGATCACTAACTGGAAGAAGCTTCATGCTTCAGATTCTAGTTTGGTGGATCCCACATTGTATAGGCAGCTTATTGGGTCCTTGATGTATCTGGTCAACGCTAGGCCAAATATATGCTTTGCAGTGAACGCACTTAGCCAGTTCATGGTTGAGCCCAAGAGGGTGCACTGGGTAGCTGCAAAGCACATCGTTCGCTATGTCCAGGGCTCTGTTGATTATGGTCTGGACTATAGGCGGGGAGATGGAGTGAGGTTGGCAGGTTACATAGATTCAGATTGGGCAGGGTGTGCTTCTGACAGGAAAAGCACTTCATGGTGTTGCTTCGGATTGGGTTTAGCAGTTATGTCATGGTTTAGTTGAAAGCAAAAGTCAATTGCTTTGAGCTATTTTGAGTCCAAGTATATGGCTGCTAGCCAGGTTAGTTGTGAGGCCATTTGGCTTCGCAAGTTATTGTATGGTCTATTTGATCAGGAGTTGAGACCGACGGTTATTCATTGTGATAATCAGAGTTGCATTAAACTCATGGAGAATCCATTGTTTCATGACAGGTCAAAACACGTTGACATCAAATATCATTTCATCAGGGACTATGTTCAAAAGGGGGCAGTGAAGCTGGAGTATATATCGACAGATGAGTAGGTGGCCGATGTTCTCACGAAGTCCTTGCCAAGAGGCAAGCATGACCATTTCAGGGACAAGATGGGTATGGTGAGAAATACTTTCCTCGGTAAGAGGAAGTTTTGATTTTTAATGTACCTTGGACAAGTGGTTTCCCATGGGTTAGTCTCTACCTAGGGAAAAGTGTCCAAAATAATTATTTTCCTAAGTGTGACTTTATAAAGTGAAAGTGACTTTATAAGTGGTAAAGTCAATGTTAAATTATAAAGTGAAAATGACTTTATAAGTGGTAAATTCAATGTTAAATTATAAAGTGAAAAGTGATTTTAGACATAAAGTACAATGTGGGTACTTTATTTAATGGGTGAGTTAAAAAACAGAAAGTGAGAATTAAATGCACATCTATTCTCATCCCTTGATCTAAATGAATCTGAGCTATTAGATCTTAGGGTTGCCCAAAAGTCATTTAGGGAAACAAAAGGTGGAAAAGAAAAGAGAGACTGCATTAATTCATTCTTCATGAGCAGATTGGAGAAAGGAGGCTGAAGCCTAGAGAAAAGTTCTGAAGAGAAATTTGTTGTAGCAAGTTGGAGTGATTTCTGGACAAAGTTGGGCACGAAAATCAAGGCATAGAAGACAACAAAATGTACAGTATGAACAATGTTTAATGTTGTGAGATGCACATAGTTCGAGAGAAGTTTTTGAGCAAAATAAAAATTGAAAAAAAAAATCTGTACAGTCTGTACAGCGGTACGGAAATTGAGGTAAAGTGGGCATGGTTTTCAAAGAGTTTTGGGCTGAAGAGATAAGTTGTATATTTTTGTTTTGTTTTGTTTGCAAATATATTTTTATTGTGTTGATTAGTGGTTGTCATTGATGTCAACCCAAGCAGCACCAGGGGCTACTCCGATCTTGCATGGGAATTTTGACTTGAAAACTTACTCTATTCCGAGTCGAGGATATTTGGGATGGTTTCTACTTGTCGAGATGTTTTCGTTGATATATGGCACGCCAAGTAATTCTTCACGGTTTGAGAGATATTCCCGTTTGAAGTTAGTAACCCCAATTAATGGGCTAAAACCCCATGGGGTTGTGGCATGACACTAATCATTGGTTTTGGTCATTGAATAGTCAATAATTAATAATTTTTTCAGCTCTTAAAATCCCTCCAATGTTCACTTGTCGAATACCCTCTCAACCTAAGCATTTATTTAAATTGTGACCCTCACATCCTCCTCATGTAAGGATTTTTCTACTAAAAACAGGTCATCGTGGCATTTTCTCTACAAATTTTTTCTGCGAAGCTTCAGATGCTGAAACAAAAAACCCACTTGGAAAAAATCCTGATGAAGCTCGTGTCCGAATTTCAGATCTTGGTTCTCTATATTATCGGAGATATGATCTGTGGAAGTTAGGGTTTTTGCAGGCTTCCGAATTTCATCTCAAAGAGGTGTCCTTGGGAAAATCATCATAACTCTCTCTCTGAGAAGTGGATTGGAATTCTGTAAAAAGTGGCGGATATTACATGGACTGTAGTTTTCTATGTACCAATTTTAGAGCCAAAATAGGAAACGGTGACACGTGACACTCCGTACAAGTTTGCTCTACTGAACTAGTCCATAATTAGGTCATTGTGAGAGATTGGGCATAACTGTCTTGAAGAATCCAAATCGGGTCAGACCTGTGGCATTGGAAATAAGACTCAGAGGGATACTACATGACCGAAGATCACATATTGGGGATCTGAAATCACAGAGATACATCAGATTCAATATCGAGCTCCTAGAAGGCAAGAAAAAATTAGATCATATGTTGTCAAGGGCTACAAAGGACCAGACTTTCTAGGGCAGCAAAGCAAAGCAAGGTGCAACAAAATGATGCAGCAGAGGTAAGCTCCAGGTAAGTATCTTCTGTATATGCATGTTCATCTCTTAATTGAATTAGGTTCTTTGTATTCTAATTTGTTTCTCTTCCTGATCCAACATTGAAATAGTACCCACTGGTACTTTTCCGATCTACTGGGCTCCCAACCCAATCTGCATCAGTGAACCCACCCAATCTGATGTCATTGCCTCGGGTGTATCTCAATCCAAGCTTAACTGTTTCGTGCAAATATCTGAGAACATGCTTGGCTGCTGCCCAATGTGTCCTTGGTTCCACCATGAACTGACTCAGGGTGTTGACAGCATAACAGATGTCTGGCCTAGTGTCGACTAGATACATCGGAGATCCTTTGAGCTTCCTATACAAGGGAGGATTAGTCTCATCATCTTTGGACGTATCAATTTTCTTCCAGTTGGTAATCATTGGAGTATCCATGGGTCTACAGTCCTCCATATGAAACCTCTTCAGAATTTTTGTAGTATATCTTCCTTGACCAAGGAAGATCTCACCCTTCTGCTGTCAAACTTCCAACCCCAGAAAATGATGCATCAACCCTAGATCCTTCATGCCGAATTCTGCAACTAAATTCTCCTTGCAGTCCTTGATGAGCCTAGACGATCCTGTCAGAAATAGATCATCTAATTACAACACCAGTATCAGAGGCTCATCCCCTACTCTCAGATAGTAGAGATTGGGATCTGCGTCACTCTTGAAAAATCCCATCTTCTGCAAGTAGTTGTCAATTCGACCATACCAAGCTCTAGGGGCTTGCTTTAGTCCATCTTCTTGAGCTTGCACACATGAGTTTTCTGCTCATGTGTCTCAAAGCCCTCTGGTTGTTCAATATATACTTCTTCTTCTATCACCCCATTCAAGAATGCAGTCTTGACGTCCATCTGGTGAATCTCCCATCCCATCTGCATAGCAAAGGATAACACGGATCTAATAGAAGTATATCGAGCTACTGGAATGAAGGTCTCTTCATAGTTTATCCCTTCCTTCTGAGCGTATCCCTTAGCCACAAACCTGGCTTTAAATTTCTTGATGCTGCCATCTACAACATATTTGATCTTGTAGATCCATCTCAAACCCACAATTGATCTGTCCTGAGGCCTAGGAATCACTTCCCAGACATCATTTGTCATGATGAAGTTGTATTCTTCCACCATCGCAACTACCCACACCTGATGTTGAGCTGCCTCCTGAAAACTAGAGGGTTCCCCAACCTGGGCCACCAAGGCATGGTACCTGTCGGGTTGGTTGTGCTGCCTCTTCTCATTTCTGGGGGCTTCGACAAACTCCTCTGCGTCCCTCAAAATTTGTCGTAATTCCCTGCTCATCCTACTATTGGTAGTGGGTGGATCTACCTGCTCCCCTTCCTCCAACTCCTCGGGATATGTATCCCTTGGACCCTCGTGCCTAGGAGAAGCATTCATGTTATCTTCCGTAGGCCGTTGTGGTTGGACCAGTGGATACTCCTGAGACTGTGTTGCAGTAGGCATCTCCCAGGATTTCCTAAAGGCCCTTTCCTCCATGAACTTCACAACCCGTCGTACTACAATCTTCCTGCTCTCAGGAATGTAGATGTGGTAAGCCTTTGCATTCTCGCTATATCTCACCAGATATCCCTTTTCTGCAGTCTTATCCAGTTTCTTCCTCTTCTCTTTGGGTACATGCCAGTATGCCACACTGCCAAATATCCATAAGTGGTTCACCTCTGGCTTCCTGCTAGTGAAGACACTTTCTGGAGTGATCTTACCGAATGCATTGTGAGGAATCTTGTTTTGTACATAGACAAATCTATTACAAGCTTCAACCCAAATGAATTTGGGCATGTCTTGATCATACAACATTTCCCTTGCAGCCTCGACAATAGTTCTATTCTTTCTCTCTGCAATTCCATTCTGCTCCGGATTATACAAAGTGGTCCACTCTCTTCTGATGCCTTCCCTTGCGCAAAACTCTATGAATTCTTTATTGATGTATTCTCCACCATTGTCTGATTGCGGTGTCTTTATCCGCTTTCTTGTCAGATTCTCCACCAGAGCTTTAAACTCCTTGAATCGATCAAAGAATTCGTCCTTGGTCTTCATAAAGTAGATCCAAGTCTTCCTGGAATGGTCATCAATAAAGGTGACGAAATATTCGGCACCAGTAAGAGCTCTAGTGGACAATGGTCTGTAGATGTCCGAGTGTATTAATCCCAACACACTCTTAGCCCTACTGTTGCTTCTATGGTACACTGCCTTGGCATACTTCCCCAAAACACACCCTCTGCAGACATCATCTCGCTTGGTGCTTGTTGAGATTTTGTGTATTTGGGGTAGCATCAGTTGTGCTCTCTAGCTCCCAAATTTTGTGGAGGGACTAGAGTACAGTTGATCTACAAGACCCATAAATTGATTTAGGAAATTTCATCTGGTTTAGGAGATATTAAATTAATTAATTATTTTAATGTATTTCCTAAGTTAAAACTTAGGAAAATAAAATAATTAAAGTGAATTTAATTAAACATATGATGAAATTGTTTTAAGTCACACGGATCAAGCTTTATTTTAATCTTAGCCATTGATTAAAGATTTAATCTTGGCCATTGGTTTCCCAACGAGAAAAGTATAAAGGAAAGGCTTGGGGTCATTTGTAAAGACACATAGAGGCAGAGCACTGAAGCTAAGCTGAGATTCTAGGGCGGGTGTGCTAAGAATTCTCAGAAGTGTTTCAGCTGTAGAGAGGGGAATTTAGGCCAAGGGGATGATCTGATCTCGAGGTCTAGAACAAACAAGAGGTAGAGATTAGCTCAAGGACAACGCAGAAGAATAGAGCAGTAGCAGCAGCAAGGACAGTGCAGTCCCTCCAAGGACATCGTGATTTTCAGCTGGAAACCCTCAGGGGTTACACAGTGACCCTTCAGGAGCAGCGTAGTGACTACGTCACCCACTTTGGGGCAACGCAGTCTCTTCCGGAGCAGCACTGAGCATTTGAGGGGCTTCAGGGGCTGACGCAGAGGCTTTCAGGGGCAGCGCTGGGGTTTTTAGGCCTTAATCTTGGCTGAGTTCTGTAAATCCCATTTAAGAGTGTGGATCAGTCATTATTTTGGCCCTAGATCAGCTAGTGAGCTGTAGATCTAGTATATTCACTGTTGGGTCTTCCAGATCTAGAACCCAGATTTGTGTATTCAGAAAATTCTTAATAATAAAACCCTCCAACAGCCGGAGACCGGTTTTCCCGTATTGGGTTTTTCTGGGGACTATTTGTCTAGAAATAACTATGTCACTTTGTCTATGTGTGCATGAAATTATTCTAGATCTGGATTGGTAGAGATCTGTTATGTGTTTTGCTTCGATTTTAACTTGAATTTATTCAGTTAATAACTTGTCTAAGTAGGAGGAGCATAACCAGATTAACAATAATAATTTCTGCATAAAGTGTAAAGATTCAGAACTTTCTACAGTGCTCGGTTCTGGAACTCCTGTGACAGTCTTCTTGAGAATCCTTAAAGCCCCATGGTGTAAGTGACCCATTCTCCTGTGCCATAGTTCATTCAAATCCTTCTCATCAGTGCTGCCTATCAGCGTCATTGGTGATTCGAGCTGTAACTTGTAGAGTTTAATGCTCCTGACTGCGATTTGTGCCTTCTTCTTCCAACTCGGGTGTTTGACGTATACTCTTTTTCCAATGAAGTAAACATCATAACCTTTGTTTTGAAGCTGCGACACAGAGAGTAAGTCCATCCTCAAACCAGGCACATGCAGCACATTGGTGGCCCGAAGCTTATTACCATCTTCTGTTTGAAACACTATGGTACCTCTTCCAAAAGGGGTACATTTTTCCTTATTGCCCATGGTGATTTTAAAAGTCATCTGCTCTTCTTGGTAGCTTGAGAAACATTCTCATACTCCCATCATGTGAGCAGAAGCTCCACTGTCAATATACCAGATCTCTGGAGAAGCAGAACTTGAAACACAAGCAAATTCTTCTTCTAGTCTGGATGCTAGAACAGAAATGTCGTGATCCATATGCTCCTTCATGCTTTCCCTCTTCTCTGGAGAACTGCGTGAACCCTTTTGTGTTGTTGTGCAGCAACGTGTGATCTTCGTTCCATTGTAGAATCTCCACTCCTGTTACTCAATCACAACTCTGATACCATGTGAAAATTTCAATCTTGAAATACTACTGCAATGATAGATTTATTTCTCCCACTTATTCTTATAATAAGTTATTTACATAATTATTCCAGTAATTTTTTAAATAAACACTATTACAGTAATCACTCGTGTATATGCAGAGAATAGAATAGTAGAAAATATAAGCATAACAATCAATCACATAGAAACAATTATTTTAGACAATTGTCCCCGGAAAAACCCAATGTGGGAAAACCGGTGCAACAGATGAGGGTTTGTATTATTCTTCGGCAGTGAAATCTTTAAAAGGAAAGTTTGATAAAAGCAATTGAGAATACTTCTTGAGATACACTTGAGAGAATTCTTCTAAAGTCCTCGAAAGAATTTCTGACACCTGAGGGATTTACCAGCCCTCCCTGCATCACTTTGTGTCTCTCCTGCATGCCCCTCTGTGCAGAGCCAACGTATGCCTACGTCAGCAATGCGTGAGGCCTCTGTGCTACCACTGCATGCTACTTCTATGGTCTTCTGCTGCCTTCTTCCCTCGAACCCTTACACTGCTAAAACCCTCTGCTTCCTTCGCCTTGCAAATCTCCCTCTGAAATCAAATTCTGTTCTTTTAGAATCGACTTCCCTCGGGTTACTGAATGCTTGCCCGACTTGCTTTCCAAATGACCCTCGAGCCTTCTTTTATAATCTTCTCATTGATGAATCAACAACCCAGATTAGAAGTCTAACCAATGGCTAAGATGAAAACTTGACTTGATCTTCGTTTTCTAGAAGATTCACACTTTGTTTTATTAATACCCATTAATTATTTAATTTCCCTAAGTTTAGACTTAGGTTCTCCATTAAAATAATTAATTATTTTAATAAAACATGAATCGAGTGGAATTTCCACAAATGGTTTCTGAGTTCTTTGGAATACTGGTGTCTAAGCCTCCTCACCAATTTTGAGACTTAGATCACTTTCCGATGCTACAAAAATCAACAGGAATACCCTGCGAGACCAAGTCGGCATGGCAGCTGGAAAGTTGGCCTAAATGAAGAGCCACGTCCACCCTTGAAGAAGCCTATAAATAGAGAACTCGTCCTCCATTTGGCACTCACATTCATCACTCATTCTAGCGAAGAAGAGGAAGGATGAAGGACATTTGTCTTTGGGTTAATTCTCTCTCTCACGTCCTAAAGAGGACTAGGGTTTCTGCAAATACCTAGGGCATCCATCTACAGACTACACGTTCGATCTTGGATAAAAGGAGGTAAAAAGGTCAAAAGGAGGTAAAAAGGTCAACCGAAGGTCACCAAGGGTCTCTCTCAAACTCCAGGAGTCAGGGAAAGGCAAGCGAAGGTCATAGGAGGGATCTAGAAGAAGATCGAAGTTCCCATGTGTAGCAGCAGCAGTTGCAAGGAGGCTGGAATTTCAGATCTGCAGTAGGAGGCCGAGAATCTTGCAGTAGGAGTCCAAGGAAGTGCTACTAGAAAAGATTTCACTGGGTTTGGCTAGATCAAAGTTTGCACATCATCTCAAGAGGTTGGTCTTGGTCTTGGAAGGTATTGGTCTGAGTCGTAAGGTCATGGAATTCGTCAATTAAAGAATCTACAAGGAAGATGAGATTTAAGGGTTTTCCTCTCAAGAGGAGAGGTTTTGGCCCCGGCTTGCAGCCTATATACTGTGTTATTGTTCTTATTGTTTTGGTAGTTGTTTGATGCGTCACACATAATAATAAGGAACAAAACTAATAAGTAAAAAGGAAACACAAGCAGTTATCAAGTAAAAGAGAATTAAACATAATCATTGCCCTATTGAATTCTCAAAATGACTGTCTTTGGGTAGCTGCCTGAAGGGAAATAGAGTGCATAGGTCAAATTTGTCTTGGAAATTCCAGGAGAAAGGAGTAATCTCTCACAAACAGACTCAGCAAACAGTCTTTTTATTCCAACAGTAAAACAGGCCTCCTTTGGGACAAGCACACCATTCAAACTGCTAGTGCTTCACCAAAGAGGCATTTTGATCATTGCCGCTACAAGTTACCCATGAAAAGCTATATATAATCCCTTTGCACTATGTTTAGACTTCAAAATCTCAACATATTTCCCAGATTAAAACGCCAATGGTGGAATGATGTGGGTTTACTTCTTTTGATCCCACATATATCCAATGCCTCAGCCATTTTCTACTTTGAATTATTAAATTCACCTCATCATGCTGCCATGGAATTCACCTTAATGCTTGGGATGGATCTAAAGTTGATAGTCAACCGTTGAGCCAACACTCTGCTCAATTTACCTTTTATAGTTCTGTAGCAGCTCTGCTCCTTACACCATGCACATGAAACGACATGAATCCTGTGCTCTGAGGATCTTACAGTGCTGCAAAATAAGCATATTCTCCTAGAATGAGCACATGGGAGGATTCCACGTTTTATTTTAAATCCACTTCAAGCTAGCAACTTGAAACCCCATGAAAAGCCTTTCATAAGGCACCATTGACTCCTCTGAATAATGCATCTTCATCACCAGAATGCTGGAAATAGCATCTTTATCAAGTTTATTAATTGGCACATAAATCATCCCTACCTCTATCTGAGAAAGCAGTGCCCTAGCAACCAAATTTCTTCTTAAAATCAGTGCCCTCCAGTCTGTTGATACTTATTTCATCAGGGCAGCATTTCCATCCAAATAGGAGAAACCACAGGTGACACCCAAACCACTTGCAATCACCTACCAAACAAAAACCATCCAGACTGCACTCCTATTAGTCTACATGCATCAACGTTCCTCCAAATGGAAATAAATCCACAGGCTATAGTTTTTAAGAACAGTATGCAAAGATATGAAACCATGAAGAGAGAAACAAGCCATCACAATCAATCACCAGAGCACTATCCACTCCAATGAAATGACTATCTCCAAGTCAAACCCAAAGGTCCATGAAGCATATGCTGCACAATCTAAGCAGCTTCTACCACAATTCCAACTTTTTGAAGGCTAGAATCATTATGCCACCATGCAAATCTCTGAAACATGCGATGAAAATCACAGGTGCAATCCTCATGCAATATGAGGGATAGCAGTCTCTGCTGTGGCAGAAGTTTGGTTGCCAAAGAGGTCTATTCTTCTTAGTTCAAGGTTGTCTTCAATACCACTCAACTGAAGCTAACTAGCTATCGTTTGATCACTGGGCTTTCTGCTAGCAAAAGTGTTAGATGTGTTGCTAAGGTGCAAAGTGTATTGGATTTTCATCACTTAGAAAGGTCCTTTAAGAGAAAACATATATCACTAGTATTGTTCAATTCAAAAGATAATAGACTCCACCAAATTAAGTGTTTTAAGAGGTTTGGTTATATAAAAAGATGTGGTTTATATTTGCTTTATTTTTTTTATATGCTTTTATACACTTACTGAGATCAAGAAATTCCCCTTGGACATATAAGGCTTGTTGCTTTGTAAAGGCAGTGCACCGTTACAATTGTAAGTCTTACAATTTCAAAGGTGGTCATCAAACCTATGAGAATGCATAGTTTAATCATACCTGAACTTATAGCCCAATGGATTATTTGCATCAGCAGGTGATGGAAGGCCTCCACAGTATGAGACAAAAGACTTTATCTTTCCTCCTCTGAAATGAGCTTGATTGATCATTTTCATTGCCATCATATGATCTGGAGAAAGATAAAAAGAATAATCAATCACATTTCCATCTAGAGTTGGGATGATATGATAAATTTTTATTTTGACTTCATTTATTTGAACACAAACAAGATAGTGCATAGTAGATTTCTTATACCAATTATCGATGCGATACTAATGTCTTGCTTAAGTTTTATCCTATATCTTCTAGGGACTCATACTGTAGATATAAGCGTAAAACATCAAATATTTTAATTTAAAGCACAATAATTATGGGGGGAAGTTCAACATGGGCATTACTATTTGCTGTATGAGCTAAATAACTAGAGTTTAGTAGTTGAGTTAGATTATAGTTATGAGGTTTGGCTAAAAACCTCAACCTCACCATAAAGATTATTGTTTGATTGAATATTAGTAAATAAACAAAAGCATAAGCTGTCCACTTCATACATAATATTTCCATAATTCTCAACTCGAATGGTGTTCACAAACACTGCTCCTTGAAAAGACTGGCGTATAATCATACAACGAAATTGGGTAACGACAAACCTGGCAACTAAATGTAATAAATGCCTTGCCCAAGTTAGATAATTAAATAGAATAAATAATTGGAGAAAAAAGTTTCAATAGCATATTCGCATTACTAAGCAACCAACAATTACGTTAAGGGATACTCTTACAGTGAATGGTCCTCCAAGTGTGATTAAAAAAGCAATCCTAACATGGAAAATGTCTACTGCAATCAGCTATGGTATTCCACACAAGGTTCAATGCAAGGTTGCGGGGAAGCTTCTCCCCCCCCCCGATCCCGCTTCCAAAACGTGCTCCGTTCGGGAGCTCTTTGGGAGCACTCGGGAGCGCGCTTCCGAGCCTAAAATAATGCTCCCTGTTTTTTCGGGAGCGTTTCAGAGAGCGCTCAGGAGTGAACGCTCCCTGAGCGCTTCCCCCATTAAAAAAATGATTCAGGAGCATTTTTTTAATGCAAGGAGTGGTCGGGGAGTGTTCACTCCCGAATGCTCCCCGATCTGTAAAAAAAAATTTGGACGTCAAATTTCCGATTTTTTTTGAGAGAGAGGGAGGGGGAGTTGGCTAAATAAAAGCCCACCCTCCTCATTTGTTTTTTCATTGTTTTAGTTTGAGAGTGAGAGAAAGAGCTTGAGAGTTGGAGAGCAAGTTGGAAAGCAAGAGAGCTTAAGAGTTTGGAGAGCGGAAGTGCCAAGGAGAGAGCAAGGAGTGAGCAAGGAGCACGCTGCAAGAGAGCAAGAGGAGGATTGAAGGAGTCAGGAGTCAGGACAAAGAGGTAGGACTTCTAATCTAGTTTTTTATTTTCTCGGAATCATTTTTAAGTTGTTCAAATATGAAAACTTGATTTTTTTCTCAATGTTGCATTTTAGTGTGTTGAAAAGTGAAAAATTGAATAGTTTTTTTCCTTTGTTGCATTTCCTATTCCCATTTGGCATTTCTCCATTTTTTTTGCAGGCTAGAAACTTGAAACTTGAAACATCATGGCTATATGGCTAGGGATTTTCTTCATGTTGGTTCCTTTCTTTGTAATAATGGTGTTGGAGAGTAGAAGAAAGAGGCCCATTAGAGAGGAGGAGAATGAAGAAGTGGGTTACAGTGGATTTGATGAAAATCTTGAGGAGGAGGAGGAGTATGCTGAGGAGGAAGGGGAGAGTGGAGAACATGAGGCCACAAAGACCCCAACTAGACAAGACCAAAGTCAAACACCATTGAGGAAATATATTCAGAGGCATGAAGGAGGGAAAGGTGGTGGAACCACTAAATTTCTTTGCCCCCATTGCAATAAAGAATACACAGGTTCATACACCCGTGCCAGAAGGCACCTTTGTGGGAAAATGCCAAGGGATGGAGACAAAAATCTAGGAATCAAAATTTGTGTAAGTGTGCCAGCAACAGAGAGAGAGAAATATAGAAAGGAAGAGGAGGCTGCCCTACAGTGATCTAAAAGATCTAGGGGTATCATTGATTCTTATACACCATCAGTTGCATCACATCATGGACAAATAAGTCCATCAACTTCCACCCATGGCAGTGGATATGGAGGCACACCTGGACCAAACATTTCCTTAAGGAGTAGAACCATATCCGATTTCCTTGACAAAGGGTGTAGGAATGATTTGGATTCAAAAATTTTCCGGTTTCTATATGCATGTGGGGTGCCATTCAATGTTCTTTGCTCACCTTATTGGCATGAAATGGTTTCTGCCATTAATGATGCCCCCAAAGGATACAAGAGTCCTGGGTATGACAAGGCCAGAACCGTGGGACTTGATCATGAAAAAGCTAAAATAAATAATTCTTTGGCTAGAATGACAAATTCTTGGAATGAGCATGGGGTGTCCATTGTATCTGATGAATGGACCAATGTAAAAGGAAAGCCATTGATAAGTGTTTTCGCTGTGTTGGTTAGTGGTGCAATATTCCTTTCAGCATATGATTATTCAGACAAATTCAAGACTGACATTAACATTGCAGAACCATTATTTGAAACAATTGAAAGTATTGGGCCATACAATGTCATCCAAGTCATCACTGATAATGCTGCTAACTGTAAGGCAACAAGAGCAATTATTGAGAATAAATACCCCAACATATTTTGGTCTCGGTGTTTGGTTCACACAATGAACCTTTTGATGCATGATATCATTAAAAACAACCTCAATTCAAATGGCTTGGTGATTTGTACAAGGGAGGTAAAAAAATGATAAGATTTATCACAAATCATAGCAATACCCATGGGCTTTTCCGTACTCACTCCAAATTGGAGTTGTTGAAGATAGCAAAGACTAGATTTGCTAGCTATTACCTCACCTTCAAGTGCCTTTTGATGGTAAGAGAGTCATTGGCAACAATGGTATCAAGCCCACACTGGCAGGTATTAAAGGACAGGGCAGCGACAATATTTGATAGGCAAGGTTTTGAACATGTGGAGGAGACCGCCCTTAATCCTTTGTTTTGGGCAGGTGTGAGGGAAATTTTGAATTTCACCAAGCCCATTTATCACATGATTCGTTTTTCAGATACAGATAAACTAGTGATTGGGGAGGTTTATGAGCAAATGGATAGCATGTTGGGGCAAATAAAAGATGTTGTTAAGGATAATGATCCAAACTTGTATGCAATGATTTACAACTGTGTGTGTGCACGGTGGAATAAACTCAATGTTCCACTACATGCCTTGGCATATATCCTTATGCCAAAATACTACTCTCCATCTTGGTTGGGCCAACCTGCACCTACAGGTAACGTTAGGATCAAACCTCACACAGATCCAGAGGTACAAGAGGGGTACATGAAGGCATTAGACAAGTTGGTCCCCGACAGGGAGGAGTGTGCTAGATTGCGCCTTGAATTAGGTAGATACTTCGATTGCACTGGTAACTTTGGTTCTTTCCATGCAATGGAAGACAGAGACAGATTTGATGCTCTCACATGGTGGGAAGCATATGGCGGCATGGGACTTTTGCCAAAGTTGGAAAAAAAAGTTCTCTCACACAAGTTGTGAATACTTCTTCCACAAAGAGGTGTTGGAGCACCTACAACTTCATACATAATGTGAGAAGAAATAGGCTGAATGAAAACCGAGCTAAAAGCTTGGTTTAAGTGCATTACAACTTGAGGTTGTTGAGTCATTACTGTGATCGGGCATATGAGGATCTGTAATATCCCAAATGGAAATAAACAGCAATACAAGCACATAAACAAAGACATACAACAACTATAGAAAATCATAAGGGAAACAAACAGTATGGAGAACGCTGAGCCATTTTATTAATACTGAGAAATAGAAATGAGTATAGAGGTGATCAGAATGATGGCACCTCGGCTTGCACTAGGCAAGCGTAGAAAGACTCTCAGGAAATGATCCAGAATGGCTGCTCTCTCTGGACTGCGTTATCTCCCAAGTTGTTGGTACTACTAATGTGCTGCGGGAATGAACTGAATCTTTGGGGCTTCTACCCACCTCGGAAAATTCGGAAACTTCGGGAATGGCCTCTACTCCCAATACCCAGAAAAGCCCAGAAAGCTTTTCAAAAATGGCCGACCCTCGAAAATGGCTCCCTTGAGGCACTACGCTATTCCTTAAGGAGGGACACTGGCTCTGAATGATCTGATCCAAATAATGGCCCCTAACTCCTCCAAAATGCTGGAATAGGGAAGGGTTGGCCCCTTACCCACTATCCCAGGCTGAATCCACCAACAAACCCCCAATCCGGAACCACCTCCTCTCAAGACTGCGTCCTCCCTCTCATTGACTGCGTTGTCTCTCTGAGTGGATGCTCCTCCTGCGGTAGCTGCAAATCTCACCGGAAAAACAAGGATGAAACTCCTCACCCGAGCAGGCACTCAAAGTCCCCCGAGGCTGAGGTTGGGATCTCCGAACGGAGACACTCGATGTACTGAACAGTACATGCAGACTTTTCTAAACAGCAAGCGTGCTCAATGTCAGAAGACAATTCTCAAAGATGCATAATCAGAATGAATGAGAATGAGGAGACCCCTCCTCCTTTTATGCTTGGTGAGCCTTTCCCTCACCTAGGCCCCACCTCTGCGCTGTCCCTCTTGGCCCATGCTGTCCAACTCACTCTGCACTGGCTAGGCTCCACGCTGTCTATGCTGCCACTTGACCACTAGGCCCCACGTTGCCAAATAGACATGTCTCTTAAGTGACTTTAGGAAATACTTTTTATCCTAAATGTGAGCTAAGTGTCCCCTTTCACCCACTTTATTTATATTTTAACTCTATAAAGGCAAAATATTCAAAATTAATTTTTTCAATTAGCTATTGCTAATTGGGAATATTATAGTCTCCCCCGGAAAAACGTTGCTTGTCCTCAAACAACTGTAATGATAGATGCTGCAGAATCTTCTCACTCTCCCAGGTGGTATCCTCATTCGGTAAATTCCTCCATCTCACTAGGTACTCCCTGACTGTCCTGCTTTGTAGCTGCCTCTCCCTAGTGTCAATAATGGCCTCCAGTTGTAGCACCAAGTGCCCCTCATCATTTGTGGGCGGAAGCTCCTCTGTTGCAATCACCTGCTGCCCCAATGCCTTCTTTAGGCATGACACGTGAAAAACGTTGTGAATCTTGCTACCCTTGGGTAGCTCCAACTCATATGCAACCTATCCCACTCTGCGTATCACCTTGTAAGGTCCATAAAAGCGAGGCTTGAGCTTTTCAGCGCCCTTCTCCTTCAGCATGGACTGCCGATATGGCTGCAAGCGTAGGTAGACCAAGTCCCCTACCTCAAACTGCCTCTCAACTCGTCCCCTGTCGGCGTACAACTTCTGCTGGTTCTGTGTTGTAGCCCTGTTATCCTTGAGAGCTCGAAGTATATCCTAACTCTCTTGGATCCAATCCTTGGCTCTAGGAGCCTTGCTAGTACCAAACATCATGTCAGCAAAAGATAAAGCATGATATCCATACAATGCATAAAACAGAGACATACCAATGGACATATGATGAGTGTTGTTGTAGCAGTACTCCCCCAAGTGCAACCATCTCAACCATGCCTTCTGTTGCCCGCTGACATAGTTACGCAAGTAGCCCTCTAGCCACTTCTTCACTATCTCGGTCTGTCCATCCGTCTGGGGGTGGTAACTAGTACTCGATGTCAACTCAATGCCCACCAAACGGAAAAGCTCCTGCCAAAATCCACCCATGAAGCAGTTGTCCCTGTCACTAACAATGATCTTTGGGAGACCATGCAACCTGAAAACGTCCCTGAAGAACAACTCTGCTACCTGTGCTGCAGTGTAGTGTGCCGATATGGCGAAAAAATGAGCATATTCAGTCAGCCGATCTACAACTACAAATATGCAATCCTTGCCCTGTATCGTGGGCAACCCTGTAATGAAGTCCATTGAAATACTCTCCCATTTCCCCTTAGGTATGGGAAGAGATTGCAATAATCCTGTCGGATGGTTCATCTCCCCTTTGTTACGCTGGCAAACCTCGCACTCCCTGACATGCTGGAGCATGTCCTCCTTGAGGCCCTTCCAAGAGAACCTCTCTCTAATGGCCCTATAGGTTTTGGTAAACCCCTGGTGGCCTGATAATGGTGAATCATGCGATGCGTGCAATATCTTCTTCTTGAGCTGGGAGACCTCAGTCAAGAAGATCCTGTCCTTGTAATAGATCACCTCGTCCATCACTCTGTACCTGTCATATGTCACCTGTCCATCCAAAATCTCACAAGCAAAATGGTCCTTGGAGTACTCTACCAGCAGTTGAGCCCTCCAGTCCGTGTCCAAACTCATCAAGGACAACGCTGTCGGTCTACGGGAAAGTGCATCTGCCACAACGTTGTTCTTCCCTTTGACATACTCGATGTCAAAGTCATAAGCCTGGATCTTGTTGACCCACTTCTACTGCCTCCCCTGCAACTGTTTTTGCTCTAAAAAGAATCGGAGGGTGTTGTGATCCGTCCTCACCCTGAATATGTTCCCTACCAGGAACTGCCGAAACTTGGCCAAAGCATGCATGATGGCCAACATCTCCTTGTCGTATATAGCATACAACCTCTCATGCGGCAATAGCTTCCGGCTCTCGAAAGCTATGGGCTGGCCTCCTTGCATCAAAACTGCACCGATTCCCTCCCTTGATGCATCACACTCCAAGACAAAGGGCTGTGTAAAATCAGGAAATGCTAACACTGGACAGCTGCTCATCACCTCCTTGAGCCTGTCAAAAGCTCTATGCGCTGTATCCATCCAACTGAATGCCCCCTTTTTGGTAAGGTCTGTAAGGGGTGCAGCAAGTTGGGAAAATCCCTTGACGAACTTTCGGTAGTAGGTACGGATCCCTACAAATCCCCGAATTTCCGTCACGTTCTTCGGCTCTGGCCAATCCCTGATGGCCCTGATCTTCTCCTTGTGGACCCTCACTCCGTCCACCCCAATGATGTGCCCCAAGTAGAGCATCTCTGTCAGCCCAAACTCACATTTGGAGAGCTTAGCATAAAATTGTTGCTCTTCCAAAATGCGCAATACAGCCTCTATATGTAGGAGGTGCTCCTCCCATGTCTTGCTGTAAATCAAAATGTCGTCAAAGAACACTAATACACACTTCCTCAAATGACTGTGGAAGATGTGATTCATGCATGATTGGAAAGTTGCCGGGGCATTGGTTAGCCCAAAAGGCATCACCAAAAACTCAAAATGGTCATAATGGCACCTGGAAGCGGTCTTGGGAATGTCCTGCTCCCTTACGCGAATCTGATGGTACCTAGATCTCAAATCAATCTTTGAGAAGAACTTGGCCCCCCTCAGCTCATCCATCAGCTCATCGATCCATGGGATGGGGTACCGATTCTTCATGTTCTTCTTGTTCAGGGCCCTGTAATCAATGCACATCCTCAACATGTTGTCCTTCTTCTTCACAAGTACTACTGAAGAAGCAAAGGGGCTAGTGCTAAGACGAATGTGTCCAAGAGCTAGGAGCTCATGGATAGCCCTCTCAATCTCATCCTGATAGGCTTTGGGATGCCTATAGGGTGTAGTGATAACAGCTTGGATGCCCTGCTCCAGCTCAATCGTGTGCTCAAACCCCCGATCTGGTGGCTGTCCTGGTGGTATCTCCCCAAATACCGTAGCATACCTGTCGAGAATGGACTGTCATCTGGGTGTACGGCCTGCCCTGTAGATCCTGCCTCCGACACACGCAACTCCACTGCCCACTCTATATCTCCCTTCCAGAAATCTGCCTCCATCCAGTGTGCTGAAACTGTCTATGGTGGATAGGTGTGCATACCCCGAATCTTCTCATGCCTCCCAGTCTTCTTATCCGTCCACTCCATCTCCAAGGTCTCCCAGTCAGTGGTGACCTTCCCTAGTGTGATAAGCCACTATACCCCAAGTATCACGTCGGTGTCCGGAATGTCCACCACGAAGAAATGATCTGTCAGGGTGTACGTCCCCATCGTCAGTGCCAAGGCTAGCACATACCTGGCACACTGCATCGTCCGGTCCCTTAGAACCAGTACCGAAAACCCATCAAAAGTCTCCGTCTACAGGCCCCTCCGCTCCACCAGCTGGGCATCAATGAAATTATGGGTAGCCCCACTATCTACCAACACCGACACACGCTACCCTCGTATTGTGCCTCGAACACGCAGTGTCAGGTACTTGGGAACTCCCCGCAAGGCTGCTAGGGCTCCCCCGGTAGGTGCAAAAGCTGCACCTCTTGCTTCAGGTGGTGTAGGTGGCAGATGATCTCCTCTCTGCGCTGTACTGCTGCCTCCATCCTCCATCTCCTCACACTCCTCTTCTTCCCCGCTACTATCGGAGAAGACCTCGATGTAATGTGCCTTCCCCGCGGCACAACGGTGTCCTGGTGCTCGTGGCTCCTGGCACGTGAAGCATAACCTCCTCCGCTTCAAGTCTCTCCTGGCCTCATCATCTCCAAACCCTCTGCCCTGGTTCCCCTTGGCAAGCGGAACCCTCTCATCCTTTCCCTTCGGCTGGAATGCCGATCTCTAGGGAAAAGGAGCTCTAATCCTAGGAAGTGCATCCTGCAAATCCCGAGTCCTCTGAACTGCATCATGGAGTGTTGCGGGCCTCGTCGATATGACTAATCCCCGTAGAGGCTCTGCCAATCCATCTATGAACATATAGATCATCCGAGCTGTGGAGAAATTAGGTACCATCACAGAGAGTCTTAAAAACTTGGAGATGTACGTGTCCAGCCTTTCGGAGATGTACTTTTTTGTTTTTTAGTCTAGGGTTTCTGTGCAAACTTTGACCAATGTTGACTTTGGTCAACGCAAGGTCAAATCGACCCGAAACTCTCCCAAAATCTCGATTTCCCTAATCCGCATTTTCTGGCACTATTTCCAAGGCAAGACATTGACTTTGACTTTTCAGCATTGACCTAGTTGTTGCTGCTGTTTGCGTTGACCGTTGAATGACAACGTTGACTGTTGGGTTGTCCTAGAGGGTTGTGTGACATTGCTGGTTGGTTGACCATATTGAGACTTTGCTGGTTGAAGCATCCTGTTGACCGTCGTAACGCACCAACACAATTATATATTTTTGGCTTGTCTTCTGTCGATCTACTGGTATGTTCTATTAGCGTTTTACTTTATTGTTTATGTGATTGCTGTCTGATATTGAAGAGAAAGTAAAGTTGTATCAAGCATCGAACATCTACATAAATTTACATGGTATCAGAGCTGAGGTGAAGACAAAGCCCTAATTTGTAGCAATCACCAAAGAAGAGGATGGGTTCCTCAAACTACAATGGCTTCAAGGCTGATGACAAATTGACTGGGAAGGATAATTTCCATGCTTGGAAGATGACATTGGATCTTATGTTGGAAGACCAAGATGTCATGGACTATGTGCAGGGTAAAATCCAAGAGCCTCCATCCACTGCAACTGCTGCCGCCAAAACAAAGTATAAGAAGGGAGAGATTGATGCCGGGAAAACCTTCAACAAATCACATTTTATACAATGTGCTAACCAAACACATGAATACCTTAGAAAATGCTTTATATATGTTTTGTTTTCCAATCAAATGTATATATGAATTCAAAATCATATAAAGTGTGCCCATTTCATAAAATTTGAAACATTCATCGAAATAATAAAACACAGTAAACTATTTGACCAATTGAAACTCCGTCTTTCACACGTCACCAACCAAGAAACTATCCTCCTTGAATCCAACGGTCATCGCATCCCAATGTAAATAACTCTTTGATCTTATAGTGATCGCACTCGAACTCACCTGATCTTTAACGTTTTGGAGGGCACGCGATATAAGTGGTTTTAGGCATGCACGTGTTGCTCACTAAGGTGTATCGCATGGACTCCACAAATTACCGTCCACTACTCATAAGTTGTGCGATGAATCCATTCGGTTTTTCCAAAACCGCTTTCAACACTCAAAACCGATTTCTTGTGTGGAATGAGGTTCAGTTATGCACCGGTTTTACTTTTTAGATGAATCGATCATAACGAAATCGAAAGTACTCTTTCTGTAGTGAATCTGTAGGCATTCACGATTAATACATTTACAAACCCTCACTGTTTAATACAATCACAATCACAAAAAACGAATTTTCTATGCCATATATATAAAACCCGGTCTCTAATGATTTCAATAAAAAGCATACTCAGAAAACACAGAATTATACATCACACTTCAATCAATTTCTATTAAAATGAAAATTACAGGGTCTCGCCCTCTCTGACTTAATGATCTAGTCTTTGACCTTTGCTTTCCTCTGTTCTCAAACCCAATATATATATTATCTCACTTCCTCACTATCTATATTAGCCATTACATTTCTGGTTCCTTCTTTTGTGGATCAGATCTAACAATGTAATAACTCGATCTTTATTTTTATCACCCTAATCCCTATTCTGAAGCCTCACTGCACACCTATGTTGTCACTCACTTACCTATTCTAATCATAATACAACTGTATGATCTATTACAAATTTTAGTTAAATACAAATTTGAGAGATCCAACCCTCTCGGTAAATTTTGGTTTGACCACTTAGGAAATGACATTTTTCCTCATATTTAGCCACAACATGTGAAAATCCATTCACATTGCTGGCTAAGTCCGGATGCTCCTACATCAGACTCCCGGGGACGAAGAAAAAAATCATTTATCAAACTTTCAGTATTTACTCCATACTTCTGTAACTCGGTTGCTGTTACCCAACTGGCATCCTCCAGTGGCTGTTCCTCCCATTTGACTAAATACTGAAAATAAATCTGTCCTCTGGTCTTTTTGGATACTTTTTTCTCCAAAACAGCTTCTACCTCTTTCTTGGCATTCTTTGGCATCTGGTCTTTCCAATTTAAAGTCTGATTTTCTTCTGCTATAGATTCTTCTTGTAGCTCCTCCTCTGTTCCTTTGTATGAGTATAAATCTGCAACATTAAAAGTGGGTGATATTCCAATCCCTTCCGGCAATTCTATTTCATATGCATTTGAAGAAAATTTCCTCAAAATTTTACATGGTCCTATCTTTTTCATCTTTAACTTATTGTAATTTTTAACAGGAAATCTTTCTTTTCTCAGATAAACCATGACTAGATCTCCTACTTGAAATTCTTTCTCTTTCCTCTTCATATCAACTCTTTGTTTGTATTTGCCACTACTTTCCTGTAATCTGTTTTTAACATCTTCTTGTAATTGCTGCATCTGCTCTACAAACTCTTCAGCTTTTGCACTTCTTATCTCTTGTTTTCCCAAATTCCTGAGCTCATACACACCTCTTGGATTCATCCCAAAAACAATCTGGAATGGGCTCATCCCATTACTCCGATTTGGAGTATCATTATAAGCAAACTCAGCCTGAGCAAGTGCTAAATCCCACTGCTTAGGATTTTTATACACTAAACTCCTTAATATGTTTCCCAGGCTTCTGTTTACTACCTTTGTCTGCCCATCTGTTTGAGGGTGATATGTTGAACTGAAACTAAGGTTGGTACCTAGTTTCTTCCAAAGAGTTCTCCAGAAATTCCCAACAAATTTTGTATCCTTGTTAGACACAATACTTATAGGCAATCCATGTAATCTTACAACTTCTGAAAAAAACAGATTAGCAATATGTGTTGCATCACTAGTCTTTTTACAAGCAATGAAATGAACCATTTTAGAAAACCTATCAACCACAACATAGATGGAATCATTTCCTCTTTGAGTTTTTGGCAAACCCAAAACAAAATCCATACTAACTGCATCCCATGGTTTGTTTGGTATTGGTAATGGCTGGTACAATTCTGTATTTTGGCTTCTCCCCTTAGCATGCTAATAGATCCTGCACTTCTCAACAAATTTCTTAACATCAGTTTGCATCTTTGGCCAGTAATAAAAAGCATTTACCTGAGAAAAAGTCTTGTCTTGTCCGAAATGTCCAGACAAGCCTCCACTGTGTTTCTCTTTGATTATGTTTTCCTTCATAGAACACTTGGGAATACATAATTTGTTATTTTTGAATAGCAAACCTCCTTGGATAAGATAATCCAACCATTAGCTTCTGTTATGAACTGCTGAATTTTGTACAACTGCATAAATATCTTTAAATTCTGCATCATCTTTATACATATCAACCATTTCTTCAAATCTCACAACACCAACTTTTAATTCTTGCACAATAAAATTTATCCTGCTCAAAGCATCAACAACTTTGTTCAACTTACCACTTGTATTCTTAATTAGAAAGGTAAAACTATGTAAAAACTCCACCCACTTGGCATGTTTCTGATTCAATTTTGGCTGGTTATTTATGAACTATAATGCATGATTGTCAGAATACAATACAAACTCTTTGGGCAGTAAATAATGTCTCCATTTTTTTAAAGCTTGTACAATAGCATAAAATTATTTGTCATAAGAGGAATATTTCTTCTTAGCTTCATTCAATTTCTCACTGAAATATGCTATTGGCCTCTGTTCCTGACTTAAAACTGCTCCAATTGCAACTCCACTGGCATCAGTTTCAACTTGAAAAACTTTTTCAAAATCAGGAAAAGCTAAAACTGGTTTTTCTGTAATTTTCTTCTTTAGTAACTTAAAATTTCGGTCTGCTACTTCTGTCCACTTAAATGGCTGATTTGTTTCTTTAATTGTTTCAAGAAGCGGTGCACAAATCTGACTAAAACTTCTGATAAATTTTCTGTAAAAACTTGGAAGACCGTGAAAGCTTCTTACCTCAAATATGTTTCTGGGAGTTGGCCAATTCCAAATGGCTTGGACTTTCTTTGGATCCATTTTCAGACCTTCTTTAGAAACTACAAACCCCAAATAAATTAACTCTTCTTTCATAAAAATGCATTTCTTCAGATTTATTAACAGTTTCTCTTTCTGCAGAGTTTTCATAACCAATTTTAGATGTTCCAGATGCTCTCCTTTACTTCGACTGAAAATTAAAATATCATCAAGATAAACAATTACAAATTTTCATGCATATTCTTTCAATACTTCATTCATCAATCTCATGAATGTGCTAGGTGCATTAGTGTGTCAAAAAGGCATCACTAACCACTCATACAATCCACTGTTTGTTTTGAATGCAGTCTTCCATTCATCCCCTTCTCTAATTCTTATCTGATGATAACCACTTTTCAAATCTATCTTAGTAAAATATCTTGATCCACTCAAACAATCCATTAAATCATCCATTCGTGGTAAAGGAAAACGATACCTGATGGTGATTTTATTTATAGCTCTGGAATTTGTGCACATACGCCATTCTCCTCCTTTCTTTGGACTGAGTACTGTTGGTACATCACATGGACTAAGGCTTTCTCTTACAAACCTTTTATCCATCAACTCCTACACTTGTCTTCCAACTTTTGCATTTTCTTGAGGGGTTAATCTATAAGCTGCTTTATTTGGCAAACTTGCTCCAGGTATTAGATCAATGTGATGGCTAATACTCCTAATTGGTGGTAATGCATTTGGTAACGCATCCACAATAATATCAGCAAAATCATCCAACAAAGTTTTGATTTCTTCAGATAAATCATCTAAGTTTGTGGAAGTTAAAATTACCTTAGGTTTCCCTATGACAGCAAAATGCATTTCTTCATCTTTTTCGATTTCTTGTAAGAGCTCTTTCCCACTCATCAACATAACACTATTTCCTGATGTTCCTCTGTCAGCTTCATCCTTCAATGGTAGCATTGTGTGTTTATTTCCATCCTTCTCCAGAGTATAAGTGTTTCTTCTGCCATCATGTATGGATTTCCGATCAAACTGCCACGGTCTTCCCAACAATATGTGACATACATCCATTGACATTATATCACATAATATAACATCCTTGTAAGTACCTATTTGGATCTCTACCTTACATTGTTCTGTCACAATAATCTGATGGCCTTTTTGCAACCATGATACCTTATATGGAGTAGGGTGTACTATCTTTTCTAATCCCAACTTGTCTACCATTTCCGTCAAAACAAGATTGTCAGTATTGCCACTGTCAATTATCACTTTGCAACACTTACCTTTAGACTTGCATATTGTCCTGAATAGATTCTTTCTCTGAGCTGGCTCTTCTGTTTCCTTTTCTGCTTTAAGCAATACCCTCTTCAATAACAAAGATTCTCCTGTTTCGGGTGGTTCTTCTTTTCCTTTATCCTGAGGAATTTCCTCCTTTGTTTCAACAACATTTACATTCCTCTGAGTTGTTGATTTATTATGAGGACAGTCCCATGACCCATGTCCCCATTCACCACATGTATAGCACCGAATTTCTCTTCCTCGGCCTCTACCTCTAGGTACAAACCTTCCTCGACCAGAGTCTCCTCTTTGTGGTGGTCTGCTACTTAAGCCTCCTGCTTCATTCTGGGAGTGCTGAAATCTGGGTTTAAATGCTCCTCTGCCTCTCACAGAACTCTTACCTCGGTTCTTCTGGGTTTGCTTCCTCTATATCTTCTCTTCTGCTTTCAAGGCTGCCTGATAAGAATCCTCAATTGTCTTTAGACTTAGTAAACTAATTTCATCCTGAATATCATACCTCAGACCATTTATATATCTAGCTACTTTCTCCACATCATCCTCTACACGCCTAGCTCTAATATTCAATTTATAGAACTCCTCTGTATATTCTTTCACTGTCATTCCTTTTTGCTTCAAATTTTGCAATTGCTTAAAAAGATTTAATTGATAATCCTTGGGCATGAATTTACCTTTTAATTTGCTCACCATCTTGTCCTACTGTTTGATTCTGGGTTTTCCTTTTCTCTGTCTGGATAGCTGTAATTCTTCCCGCCAAATAGCTGCATGGCCTTTTAATCTGGTAGCTGCAATCTTCACTTTCCGTTTGTCTTCAACTTCTTCAAAGTCAAAGTACGTATCTAATGAACTGATCCAGTCCATTAATGCTTCTACATTGAGATTTCCCTCATACATAGGGATATCCACCTTTGGTCTTCCAGTTGCCTTTACTAACATCTTCAATACCTTAGCTGCTTCATTGTCTTGTTCTTCTTCTTCTTCGGATGATTCCTCAGCATCACTGGCACCTCCTTCATCAGGTGCTCATCTCTGGGCTATTTCCATAGCTTCCATCCATGTTCGAAGATGTCGTACCTCTTCCAGCAAAACTGCATTTGCTGTAGGTTGTCCCTGGCCTATTCCTACGCCTCTTCTTGGTGGCATTTTCAAAACAACACAATCTGCAAACCCTTCCTCTGATACCAAATGATGCCGGGAAAACCTTCAACAAATCACAATTTATACAATGTGCTAACCAAACACATGAATACCTTAGAAAATGCTTTATATATGTTTTGTTTTCCAATCAAATATATATATGAATTCAAAATCATATAAAGTGTGCTCATTTCATAAAATTTGAAACATTCATTGAAATAATAAAACACAGTCAACTATTTGACCAATTGAAACTCCGTCTTTCATACGTCACCAACCAAGAAACTATCCTCCTCGAATCCAACGGTCGTCGCATTCCAATGTAAATAATTCTTTGATCTGACAGTGATTGCACTCGAACTCACCCGATATTTAACGTTTTGGAGGGCACGCGATATAAGTGGTTTTAGCCATGCACGTGTTGCTCACTAAGGTGTATCGCATGGACTCCACAAATTACCGTCCACTACTCATAAGCTGTGCGATGAATCCATTCGGTTTTTCCAAAACCGCTTTCAATACTAAAAACCGATTTCTTGTGTGGAATGAGGTTCAATTTTGCACCAGTTTTACTTTTTAGATGAATCGATCATAACGAAATCGAAAGTACTCTTTCTGTAGTGAATCTGTAGGCATTCACAATTAATACATTTACAAACCCTCACTATTTAATACAATCACAATCACAGAAAATGAATTTTCAATGCCATATATATAAAACCCGGTCTCTAATGATTTCAATAAAAAGCATACTCAGAAAAAACGGAATTATACATCACACTTCAATCAATTTCTATTAAAATGAAAATTACAGGGTCTCGCCCTCTCTGGCTTAATCATCCAGTCTTTGACCTCTGCTTTCCTCTGTTCTCAAACCCAATATATATATTATCTCACTCCCTCACTATCTATATTAGTCATTACTTTTTTGGTTCCTTCTTTTATGGATAAGATTTAACAATGTAACAACTCTATCTTTATTTTTATCACCCTAATCCCTATTCTAAAGCCTTACTGCACATCTATGCTATCACTCACTTACCTATTCTAATCATAATACAACTGTATGATCTATTACAAATTTTAATTAAATATAGATTCGAGAGATCCAACCCTCTTAGTAAATTTTGGTTTGACCACTTAGGAAATGACATTTTTCCTCATATTTAGCCACATCATGTGAAAATCTATTCACATTGCTGGCTAAGTCTAGATGCTCCGGCATCAGAGAACAAAGCAAAGATGATGATCAGGGACTCAATTCACAAGAGTCTAGTTGCCTACATCTCTGAGCTGGGCACATCCAAAGAGATGTATGATAAGTTTGTCCACATGTTCAAGGCCAACAATGCGAATCAAGTCTTATTCTTCAAGAATCAATTGAAGAATCTGAAGAAAGATAGAGATGAGTCTATTCAATCATATTTTTTGAAGCTGACTGAGATCAGGAACAATCTGCTGGCTATTGGGGAGATAATAGCCGATCGAGAGATGGTACTCACTGCACTTGGAGGGCTCTCATCCAAATGGCATGTGTTCAACACTACCATTCTCAATAATAATGTGATACCTGACTTTGACAAAGTACTATTGAGATGCGTTCAAGAAGAGACAAGAATGAAGGAGTATGAAAATGAAGGAAATGCTGCCTTCGCTGCCCATTCTAGAAAGAACTTTGGTGGTCCAAAGAACAAAGGAAGAGCAGGAGCCCAAGGAAAGAAGGGCAAATGTTACACTTGTCATAGGCCAGGTCACTATGCTAGAGAATGCCCTTTCAAGAAGGATTCTCCCGATGGTGATGACAACAACAACAACCGGAGGAATGGCAATCAAAGGAACAACAAGTTCAAGGGAAAGAGGAAGGCTCCCTCCGGCGGAAATGGTCAACCTTTAAAAGGGTCGAGAAACTCCAGGTATGAGGAATCAAATGTTGTTGATAAAAGAAATGAATTCATTCTTGTATCAGCCCTCTTTGTTGCATCTCCACCCGACACTATGGATGTCTGGTTGATAGATAGTGGTGCCTGAAGGAACATCACTGGGTTCAAGGAAGCACTCTCTGATATAGTTGAGAAGGATACTAATCTGGAAATTATCCTTGGATATAATGCCACATATCTTGTGAAAGGGACAGGGACTGTGACCCTCCACTTGTCTCAAGGTCAAGTCCTCCGCTTGCAGGATGTACTCTATGTACCTAATTTGAAGAAGAACCTTGTGTCTATATCGGCCATGGAAGACAAAGGTTTCAATGTGGCATTCATTGATGGGAAGGTGCGCATGTGGAAGAAGAGCTTCAAGGAAGCTATCACAATTGGGTTTAGAGTTGATACACTCTACCATGTTGGAGGAAGTCCACTGGGAGCGATGACATGTGATACTATCCGACAGACTGAACTATGGCACCAGAGGTTTGGACACCTTCACTACAAGGCCCTTCCCGAAGCAAGGAAGGTGGTGATGGGATGCCCGAGTTCTCAAATAATCATGAAGGTGTATGTCAGGGTTGTGCCGAAGGAAAGCATACAGGGGGACCTTTCCCCTCAAGCGTCACAAAGACATTTGATGTCTTGCAATTAGTACATTCCGATCTGTCTGGTATACTGCCTGTGACATCCTTGGGAGGATGTTCTTATTATATGACGTTCATAGATGACTTCTCTCGCAAAACCTGGATATACTTCTTGAAGAAGAAGGATGAGGCTTTCATGTGGTTCCGTACCTTCAAAGACTTGGTGGAAAATCTGACAGGGAAGAAGATCAAGATTTTGAGGACCGATAATGGCACTAAATATGAGACCAATGAGTTCAAGAAATTTTGCAGAGAAGCTGGCATCAAGAGGGATACCACAACAGTCTATACTCCTGAACAGAATGGCGTTGTTGAACGAAAGAACAGGACCATTGTGGAAGCTGCCTGTGCCATGCTATGTGACCAAGGTCTACCGAAGTTTCTATGGGGAGAAGCTGCGAACACTGCTGTGTACATACAAAACCGATGCCCGCGTTCCACACTGGACTCCAAAACTCCCGAAGAGGTTTTCTCTAGTAAGAAACCTGACGTCTCACATTTTAGAGTTTTTAGATGTCCTATTTATTTTCATGTGCCGAAAGAGAAGAGGAGCAAGCTGGATGCTTCTGGGAAGAAGGGAATGTTTGTGGGCTACAACAAAACTTCGAAGGCCTATAGAGTCTATGTGCCTGGTCAAAGGGAAGTGGAGATATGCCACGATGTCACTTTTGACGAAGATGCTTCCCTGAGGAAAGTAGTCAATCTTCTGAGATCTGAGGAAGTCATGAAGCAAGGCCTGGAAGTCAAGAAGAACCAAAGGATGAGACGATGCCCGATGCTGAAGGATCGATGGACGGCCTATAGAGTCTATGTACCTGGTCAAAGGGAAGTAGAGATATGCCATGATGTCACTTTTGACGAAGATGCTTCCCTGAAGAAAGTAGTAGATCTTCCAAGATCTGAAGAAAATTATGAAGAAAGGCCTGGAAATCAAGAAGAACCGCAGGATGAGACAATGCCTGATATTGAAGGACCAATGGACCCTATTGATCCATCTCCTTCACTGGGAAAGAGACCATCATGGCTCAGGGACACCCTCGAAGATGCTGAGGGACATGCTGCCCCAAGGGGGACATTTCGAGAAAGCAAGAAGCCGTGTAGATACCAAGGGTATCTGGCTGCCATGAGTACTATTGTACAATCTGAACCTGGATCTTTTGAGGAAGCCGTAAAGCATCAAGTCTGGAAGGATGCTATGCACGAAGAATATGAGTCCATAATGAAGAATGATGTCTGGGATGTGGTTCCAAGATTGAAGGACAAATTAGTGGTCACCACAAAATGGCTCTACAAGATCAAGCATGGATCTGATGGAAGTGCTGAAAAGTTCAAGGCAAGATTTGTTGCCGTGGCTTCTCTCAAAAGGAAGGAATAGACTATGATGACATATTTGCACCTGTGGCACGATATACCACCATTCGATCAATCATAGCCCTTGCTGCTACGCAAGGATGGAGTCTTCATCAGATGGATGTCAAGACCACTTTTCTGCATGGTGCAATAAAGGAAGAGGTGTATGTGGAACAACCTCTGGGATTTGAAGTTCAAGATCGAGACACTCATGTCTGCAGGTTGAAGAAAGCCCTCTATGGGTTAAAGCAAGCACCCAGAGCTTGGTACGAGAGGATGTATAGTTACTTGATGAAGCTGGGCTTCACTCGAAGTAATGTTGATCCGAACCTTTACTTCAAGGTTGTGCAGGGGAAGCCTCTCATTCTAGTCGTTGGTGTCGTATGTGGGTGACCTCTTTCTCGCTGAGTGTGACCCTCTCATTCATCGATGTAAGAGGGAGCTCGCTGGCGAGTTCGAGATGAAGGACCTAGAGATGATCTGAGGTACTTCACAAACTGGAAGATGCGGCAGAGACACGGAGAGATTTTCCTTTCTCAAGGAAAATATATTGTGAAGCTTCTGGGAAGATTTGGGATGGTGGACTGTAAGTCCGTGTCGACACCAATGGAACTCGACTTTAAGAAGTTGAGTGGCAGCGCTGCTGGGCCTATCTTGGCCAATCCTACTGAGTATCGTCAACTCATAGGAGCTTTGATGTTCTTAGTGAACACCCAACCAGATATATGTTTTGCAGTGAACACTTTGAGTCAACAGATGGTTGAGCCTCATCACTTTCACTGGGTTGGTGCCAAACGACCGATCCAAGCATATTGATATCAGGTACCACTTTATCCGGGATATGGTACAGCGAGGCGCCGTAAGGCTCGATCATATAGGAACTGATGAGCAGGTCGCGGATATTCTCACTAAGCCCCTGGGGAAGGTCAAGTTCCTAACCTTCCGTGAGAATCTTGGTATCGTGGAACGACCCTATGATGTGGGTCCCGTTGGACAATGAGCTCTGGGAGCTCTGGGGGGCTTTGGGGATAGCTTCTCGGAGCTATAAGCACTCACGGAGCTAGGCTTGCCGAACCTTGTGGTGCTTCTGCCCCATCGTTGTGATTATTGAGTTGGTTCACCTCTCATTATCTGTGCCCCGTATGCATCCTACCCATTGAGTTCAGGGCTCATGGGAAGTACCTCTCATTTGGCCAATGAGGTGGGAAAAGCTAGAGACTAGTAGCAAAGACTGATGGACGCATCAGAGATTGCCGTACTCTCTATCTAGGATGGCACAGTCCAACCACTTGATCTAGGATCAAGTCTAGTGAGGTCTTGGTCCTCCGCCTGACTTCGGGTCAGATGAACCAACTTCGGGTTGGTTGGAGACTCTTTGTGAGTCCGATAGAGGTTTCGGACCTCTGGGCTGAATTTGTCAGCCGGGGGATAATGTCTTTGTGACTGACCCACTTCTGTTCTGAAATAAAGAGGCCAGCAAAGCAAGTTACGGCGGGATGACGCACGATGTTTGATTGCACTGATGGATGGAGTTCTCCCTAGTTGAGAGGGAGTGTTAAATTTGGACAACCAGGTCCAAACTCCATGTTATGATGCTCAGATTAAGAGGCTAATATTTTTGTTGGATTCCTCTTTCGGAGAGGTGTAAAATCCATATATAATATGTCTTAATCCGATGAGCAGAATATTTATTTTGAATTTATTATTCATAATAAATTATATGTGCAGGTCGGCCTTAAGGTTTCACACCCCCAGCAGATGTGTCACACGCCCCAATGATGGATATAAATACAGGGAAAGTTGGAGAGCATTTCACAACAACTCAACTCACATCTTCTTCTCTCATCTGATTTAGTACGAGCTCCTTGGAGGACACCACACAAACACGTGGAAGAAGGACAAAGACGTACTTACCAAGAAGAAGGACGAAAATTCTGCAGCTAGGGTTTTCAAGGAAGTTTGACCAGCGTTGACTTTGGTCAATGCATGGTCCAAAAGGGCTGAATTTTGTTGGAGAATTCGATTTTGGGAGGCCGTACACATTGGCACAGAAATCGAGGTCAAAAGGTTGACCGAACTTGTTGCTGCGTTGACTTTTAGCTTGCTGCCCTGCGTTGACTTTTCTGGACAGCATTGACTTTTTTGGAGTTGACTTGGGTTGACTCGGTAGCTGATTTGAGGATTGTTGTGACACATTCTGGGTTGGCTGATCAAGGAGACTTTGCTGGTTGAAGCATCCTGTTGACCGCCGTAACGCAACATCACATTTTTCTGTTTCTGGTTTGTCTTCTATAAGATGCACTGATATGTTCTATCAGCATTTTACTTAACTATTTGTGTGATTGTTGTAAGAAAAGTAAAGTTGCATCAAGCATAGAACATCTACAAAAATTTACATTTTTCCAGGGATGTTTTCCAAAACTACTAGTGTTCATTATTTGTGTGTGTGCATAATTTTCTCAATTCCTGTGGTTATTTATTTTCAGTGAAGTTGCAGTTGTGTTTTATTCGGTATTTGAAGGTAGGAGAATAATAACCAATAATTGCAATAGTAAATTCAAATTTCACATGGTATCAAAGTAGATTTGAGGGCAAAAGGAAGAACTACGCAGGCACAAGAAGAGAAGCACACTAGGGTTTTATCCTAGTTCGAGTTCTTCAGTGTATTTCTCTAGATTATTTAGTTCACAAAATTTCCAGAGATGGCCGCAGCGAGATTGAGAGATCATGATAGGTTGGAGGGAGCCTCAAATTTTGGTGTGGGAGGCCAGGATGTTGTTCTTATTGGACGAATTTGGCTTGAAGGAATTTGCTATAGCAACTGTTGCTTTACCAGTAGATCCTGTCCAGTTACATGAGTACAGGAAGAATAATGGCAAAGAAAAGAGGATGATTCTTGATGGATTCCAGGATCATATTGTTCCACATCTCGCTGAGAAAGGGACAACGAAGGAAATGTGGGATTCCATCGTGAAACTGTACCAGGATCCTTTAGAAAATAAGAAAATGATCCTCAAGAAGAAGCATAGGACCATCGGGTAGACAAAGGGAGAAGATGTCACTTCCTATCTCACTAGAGTTTGGTCTGTCAGAGATGAACTAGCTATAGTTGGAGAGAAGCCAAGTGATGACGAGCTAGTGTGTATAACACTCAATGGGTTCTCCAAGGAATGGCTAATGTTTCGTCTAGGTGATTTTAAGATGAGACAAGCTTCCATATTAGGATCACTTATGGAGTGACTTCACTCAGGAGGAGCTTAGGCTTTGCTTAGTCGAGGGCACCAACAACAGTGGTAAGGCATCGAAGGTTGAGAGGGAGCAGGTCAATGTTGCCTTAGCAGGGAAAGGAAAAGTGAAGAAAGGGTCCAACAAGGGACCTAGCCCAAAAGGAGAGAAGAGAAAGAAGGACCTATCGAAGGTCAAGTGCTTTGGTTTTCACGAGTTTGGTCATTATGTTAGCAACTTCCCACAGAGGAAGAAGGGAAAGAAGCAAGTTGCAGCGTCAATAGATGTCGATGAGTTATCTAGCAAGATGGAGCAGGAGTTTGCATTGATTGCTTGCCTGACTAGCTCGTCTTCACAGGGTTTTTGGTAGATAGATAGTGGAGCATCATTTCATATATAGGAGCTAGCGAGTACTTCTCCAGCTACAAGGACGAGGACATCAGTTTCCAGATTCGTATTGGGAACAAGTCCAAGTGCACTCCTGTAGCACAAGGGAGTATTCTATTTCAAAGGGAGAATGACAAGCAATTACCTATTCATGATGTGTTGCATGTGCCAGGCTTGGGGATGAACCTAATATTTGTATCAATTGTTGAGATTTTGTGTATTTGGGGTAGCATCAGTTGTGCTCTAGCTCTCAAATTTTGTGGAGGGACTAGAGTACACTTGATCTACAAGACCCAGAAATGGATTTGAGAAATTTCAGTTAGTGTTCAAATTATGTAGAAATTTGATAACCCAACCTCGGTTTTCAGTTTCTCCTTATTGCTCCCATATAGTTAAATGCCCATTTCCATAGCCATACATTCAACAAGCTGGAAAAATAAATATTTTCTGAAAACACTAATTCTGGAAATTTCACAATGCTGAAATGCAGAAATAAAAACTCATAAGATAAATCAGCTACACAGAATTTTGACATGCTGATTTTTGGTCAATGTGACCCTGGAAAAACTCCCTACAACTCTTGGGGAAAACCAGTTCGAAAGCTCCTTACTTCTGATAAATGCTTTTACAATGAGAGAGAAATACTCAGAAAAATTTCAACATGTAATAAATACAACTTATCTCATTTTCCGTGCTTAACCACCGCCTCGAAAAATGTGCAAACAACAAAACAGAAACAACAATAAATGCTGTATGGCCTCCTTGAATTTCATGCCCAGAAATTACAGCATTAAATGCTGCTGTACGGCCTCCTTGAAAAGCGTGCAAACAACAATAAATGCTGCTGTACGGATTCCTCAAACTGCGTGTAGAGAAACAACAATAAATGTTGTACGATTTTTTGCCTCGGTTTTCGTGCACAGGTACAGCAACTTACTGTACAGACTGTCTTGAAAATCGTGCCAAAAAAACAACAAACTGCTCCTCAAAATCTATTGTGCCAAATTGCTGTACAGCCTCCTTGGAATACGTGCCCAAGCTACTGTATGGTTTGCCTGGAAACTCGTGCCCAAAACTGCGTTGAACTGTGTGCCTCTCCTTGCTGTACTGATTTGTTGAAGTGCTGCCTCGGTATGCGTGCCAAGGTTCTGTTCTCCTTCTCCTCACTGCTTAGAAATCTCCTTTGCTCTCTTCTTCTCCTTCTCTCAATCTGCTCATGAAAAAATGAATGACTTTTTCCCTCCTTTTCCTCCTTTAACCTAACCCTAAGTGACTTTTGGGGAATCTCTAAATCCAATGGCTGAGATAGCTTTAGATCGAGGGCCGAGATTAAATGCTCATTTAAATCTCACTTTCTATTTTTTAATTCACCCCACTTTAATAAAGACCCACTTAGTCATTTATTTCCAAAGTCACTTTTCACTTTCTAATTTCACATTGACTTTATTAAAGTCCCTTTAAAATTAGACTTTAGTACTTTATCACTTAAAGTCACTTTTAAATTAGATTTGACTTTATAACTTTATAAAGTCACTATAGGAGAAAAATTAAATTTGTTTGGACACTTTTCCTTAGGCCAAAGATCAAAGCCTTAGGGAACCACCTGTCCTCCGGTAACCAAATTTCAACACTCCCTCTTACCGAGGAAGGTGTTCCTCACCACACCCATCTTGTCTCTAAAGTAGACATGTTTGCCCTGTGGTAAGGCTTTGGTAAGAATATCTGCAACTTGCTCATCAGTGGGAATATACTCAAGCTTCACAGCTCCCTTCTGAACATAGTCTCTGATGAAGTGATATCTGATGCCGATATGCTTTGACCTGTCATTAAACAGTGGATTCTCCGTGAGTTTAATGCAACTCTGATTATCACAGTATATCACTGAAGGTCTCAACGACTGACCAAATAATCCAAACAACATCTTGCGAAGCCATATGGCCTCACAACTAGCTAGACTGACTGCCATATACTCCGCTTCCGCTGAACTCAACGCTACTGACTGCTGCTTCCGGCTGAACCACGACACCACTGTTGAACCCAACCCAAAACAACACCTTGAAGTGCTCTTCCTATCAGAAGCACAACCTGCCCAATCAGAATTAGTGTAACCTGCCAATCTCACTCCATCCCCCTGTCTATAATCTAGACCATAATCCACTGTCCCCTGCAAGTACCGCAAAATGTGTTTTGCAGCAACCTGGTGCACCCTCCTGCGCTCACACATGAACTGGCTCATCGTGTTGACTGGAAAACATATATCTGGTCTGGTGTTGACCAAATACATCAAGGAATCAATCAACTGTCTATAAAATATGGGATCCACCAACTCGGAATCTGAAGCGTGAAGCTTCTTCTAGTTGGTGATCATCGGTGTCGACATGGGTCTACAATCCTCCATGTGGAATCTGCCAAGGATGTCCACAATATACATCCCCTGCCCCAGGAAGAAATGCCCCTCTTCCAAACCCAAAAAGTAATGCATCAAGCCAATGTCCTTCATCTCAAACTCCGACGCAATATCTCCCTTGCAGTGTTCTATGAGTCTCTCTACACCCATAATGACCAAGTCATCCACATACAGCACCAGAATGAGAGGCTCCTCACCTATCACAATAAAGTAATGGTTCAGATCTGCATCACTCTTTGTGAAACCTATCTCCTGCAAGTATGTATCTATCCTGGAGTACCAAGCTCTGGGAGCTTGCTTCAGGCCATAAAGGGCCTTCTTCAGTCTGCACACATGGGACTCCTTCCCATGCACCTCAAAGCCCTGTGGCAATGTACACCTCCTCCTGTATGAAGCCATTGAGAAATGTGGTCTTCACATCCATTTGGTGGATCTTCCAACCCATCTCTGCTGCTATCGATATGATGGAGCGAATCGAAGTATATCGAGCCATGGGAGCGAAGGTCTCCTCATAATCAACTCCCTCTACCCGCAAGAACCCTGTAGCCACAAACCTTGCCTTGAATTTCTCAATGCTGTCGTCTGCAGCATGCTTTACCTTGTAAAGCCATCTGGAAGTAACCACGGATTTGCCCTCAGGCCTCGACACCACCTCCCAAACATCATTTTTCATGATAGAATAATACTCCTCCTGCATGGCCTCTCTCCAGACCTGCTGGCTAGCTGCCTCGTCATAGCTAGAAGGCTCAGAGTCAACGACGTTGGCAACCATTGCCATATAGCTACAGAACCTATCAGGTGGTCTGCTCTCTCTGACCGACCTCTTTGGCCCAGCAACAGATGTGGCCTCTCTCAAGGTATCCTGAAGCCACTTGGGCTTCCTCTTCCCTGAGCACACTTCTCCCACTAGAGAATGAAACTCCTCCTGATCATCAGGAGCCTGAACTCCTGACTGTCTGTCTGCTGTCCTCCTACCTGAACCTAAACCTGTAGACGCTGAAGTACCGTGTGAACTGTCCATCAGTGAACTCCCTAGTGAACTGCTTTGCGGACTGCTCTGCATGTTGCCCAAAGCACCACCCCTCTGACTCTGCGAGCCACTGCTCACTGACGGACTTGACACCATAATCGATGTACCTCCGGATCCTCCTGATCCCTGCCCACTGGATCCCTGTGACTGACTCAGCTGCTTTTGAGTGTCTGGCTGATCTAGATACTCTAACTCCCGTTGCCTCCTGAAGGCCCTGTCCTCCTCGAACTTCACATCCCGTCTGACAACAACTCTCCTCTGTGCGAGAATATAAATCCGAAAGGCCTTCGAGGTCTCACTATAGCCCACAAAGACACCCTTCTTTGCAGTGGGCTCTAGCTTGGTCCTCTTCTCCTTGGGTATGTAGGAGTATGCAATACACCCAAAGATACAAAGATGACCAACATCAGGCTTCTTCCCAGAAAAAGCCTCCTCTGGAGTCACATACCCCAAGGCACGATGCGAACTCCTGTTCTGCAAATATATAGCAGTGTTGCAGGCCTCTGCCCACAAAAACAATGGTAACCCCTGATCATGTAGCATGGCTTTGGCAGCCCCTCCGATGGATCTGTTCTTCCTCTCCGCAACCCCGTTTTGCTGGGGGTTGTAAGGAACTGTGAACTCCCTCCTAATGCTTGCCTCCGCACAATAATCAACAAACTCTCCAAGGGTGTACTCTCCTCCATTGTCCGACCTTAGGGACTTGATCGTCCGACCTGTCTGAGTCTACACAAGAGCTCTGAACTCCTGAAACTGCTTGAAGACCTCACTCTTGGTCTTCAAGAAATAAATCCAGGTCCTCCTGGAGTGATCATCAATGAATAATACATAATACTCATATCCACTCAAGGAAACATGAGACATCTGACTGTTCACATCAGAATGAATCAAATCAAGTATCCTAGTCGATCTGCTGTCACTGCTGGGAAAAGGGGATTTGGAAAACTTGCCCATCGCACATCCTCTGCATGTATCAAAGTGATCAGTCTTGAAATCTGGCACACCTATAGTGATCTCCCGCAATGTCCTCAAGGCTCCACGATACATGTGCCCCATCCTGCGGTGCCAAATCTCACACAGCTCTGAACTGCTAGCTCTGCTGTCGGTACTACTACTCAATGCCAAAAGGGGCTGAAATGCAAACTTGTACACCTTTGCATGGCGTACACCAATCACTCTAGCTGACTCAACTGGAGCGCCCCTGGGATATATCAGCACCTGTCCTCTCCTGAACAATATCTCATATCCTCTGTCCTCCAATGCTGAGACGGATATGAGGTTCTTCCTCATCCCTGACACATATAGAACATTTGACACCTTCAAGGGAGGTTTGGGTTCCCTGTTAAATGTCAAAGTCCCCACACCGACTGCTCTAACAACGCTGTCATCTCCGAGTACTACCTCTATATCAGTGCCACTCTTTGAAAGCTCTAAGAAGTACTCACAGACTCCTGTTATATGACGTGACGCCCCACTGTCAACATAGAAGATACCCGAAGATGCTCCGCTAGTGTAGGGAAATGCACACTCCCTCTCAACCTCCAGTGGCAGGTGATCCTGCACTAGTGGACTCACAAGCAATGAACCCAAACTCCCGGTCAAAGCTATCCGTAAAGTCCTCTATCTCTGCTGATGCTGCCATGCTCTGGTTCTTCCCCTTCTTCTTCTCCGGACACACAACTGCATAGTGTCCCTTCTTCTGACAATTCCAACACTTCACTTTGGAATAGTCCTTCTGCGTGTTCCCCTGTTTACCTTTACCTTTGCCTTTGCCCCCACCATTGCTTGTGAAAGCTTGCTTCTTTCCCTTGCCTTTCTTGCCTCCTGCCAACAGTGCTACATCCTCATCCTGCTCAACTGGTTTGGCTGCCCCAAGCTGGGTCTTTCTGATTTCTGTCTGTATGCAATCATCCTAGAACCTCACCCAACTGGGAAGGGTCTCACGTGCACAAACCCCATCAGCAAAGTTCAGCCATAAACTGGGAAGACCATTCACTGCAATCTGCACCAACTCAGTGGGTGGAATGACCTATCCAACTGCTGCCAATGCATCTCTCACATTAGTAATCTTTGTGAGATATCCAACTGCATTATCAGTCTTACCCATCTTAATGGTCTTCAGCTTCTCTCTGAGGACCATTTTCCTGTTCTCATTGGTACTTTGGTAGAGATTGGTCAATGCTGTCCACATCTCATGAGCATATCTCTTTCTGTAATATCCCTGTTTAGGGCAGCCTCCCTGTTGAGGGTCTGGTGGGCCTTGACACGCTGCCAAGGTCTGCGTAATTGGGGGACTGCGCGAGGGTCCCCATCCCGAGATGCTCCGGTGGGCCTTAAGACCCCACCCTTAACACCCTGGGATGCCGCCCTCACTAACAGTTCGAGCTTTTGGTGTAGTGGATGGGCCTTTGTGGTATCAGAGCCGAGGTCTCGAGGTCGAGACCTGCGGAGCGTGGTGGGCTGTAATATCCCTGTTTAGGGCAGCCTCCCTGTTGAGGGTCCGGTGGGCCTTGACACGCTGCCAAGGTCTGCGTAATTGGGGGACTGCGCGAGGGCCCGAGATGCTCGGCGTTTAAGACCCCATCAACAACACTGGATGACGCCTCATCAATAGCTGAGCTTTTGGTGTAGTGGATGGCCTTTCGTGTATCCAAAGGCCCAACCACTACACCAAAAGCTCGAATCGTTAGTGAGGGCGCATCCTGTGGTGTTAAGGGTGGGGTCTTAAGGCCCACCGAGCATATGACGGCGGGGACCGTTGCGCAGTACCCCTCACCACAGACCTTGGCGGGGGCCGTGGGTCAAGGCCCACCGACCTGGGCAGGGGAGGCCGGGCCGGGGGATATTACGTTCTCACCACGCTCAGCAGTCTCGACCTCGAGACCCTCGGCTCGATACTGCTGTGGGCCCCAACCACATTTTGGCACCAAAGCCTCTAACCGTTAGTGAGGGCGCATCCTGCAGTGTTAAGGGTGGGGTCTTAAGGGCCCACGGAAAGAGCCCGGACGGACCTTAGTCCCCCAATTACGCAGACCTTGGCAGCGTGTCAAGGCCCACCGGACCCTCAACAGGGAGGCTGCCCTAAACAGGGATATTACACTTTCCTCTCACATGAGGAATGCAATGGTCTTTGATTCCATCTAGAATCAGTCTCTTACCCTTGTTATTCTTTTTATTAAAGGCTGCCAACTGAACAACATCAGTAGGCACATTAACAGGGTTTTGTGTGGTATGCACCATGATATCCCAAACTTCTGCCTCCTCAAAGATACTCTGCATTCTCTCCTTCCATACACTGTAGTTATTATGCCCATCCAACCAGCCCTCCACCCTCAAGCCCAAAGACATGCTTGCTGTCCTAATAAACTGAAAATAACACTGATGTAGTAAAGGTAATGATTTATGTGTGAAAAAATCAGTTTGCTATAATTTCTGAGTGAAAAATTAACTTGCTGTAATTTTTCCTTCTTGCTGTCCCAAACTGCCTTTTTTAGCAAAATTGGCTCCGATACCATGTAGAAAATTGATAACCCAACCCCGGTTTTCAATTTCTCCTTATTTCTCCCATATAGTTAAATGCCTATTCCCATAGCCATACATTCAACAAGCTAGAAAAATAAATATTTTCTGAAAACTCTAATTTTGGAAATTTCACAATGTTGAAATATAGAAGTAAAAACTCAGAAAATAAATCAGCCACACACAGAATTTTGACACTCTGATTTTTGGTCAATGTGACCCTGGAAAAACCTCGTACAACTCTTGGGGAAAACCAATTCGAAAGCTCCTTATTTTTGATAAATGCTTTTACAGTCAGAGAGAAATACTTAGAAAAATTTCAGCAAGTAATAAATACAACTTATCTCGTTTTTCATGCTTAACCATCGCCTCAGAAAATGTGCAAACAGCAAAACAGAAACAACAATAAATGCTGTACGGCCTCCTTGAATTTTGTGCCTAGAAATTACAGCATTAAACATTGCTATACGACCTCCTTGAAAAGCGTGCAAACAACAATAAATGCTGCTGTACGGATTCCTCAAACTGCGTGCAGAGAAACAACAATAAATGCTGTACAGTTTTCTGCCTCGGTTTTTGTGCACAGGTACAACAACTTACTGTACGAATTGTCTTGAAAACCGTGCAAAAGAAAACAACAAACTGCTCCTCGAAAGCTATGCCAAACTGCTGTACGACCTCCTTGGAATACGTGCCCAAGCTGCTGTACGGTTTGCCTGGAAACTTGTGCCCAAAACTGCCTTGAACTGTGTGCCTCTCCTTGCTGTATGGATTTGCTGAAGTTTTTCCTTGGTATGCGTGCCAAGGTTTTGTTCTCCTTCTCGTCACTGCTCGGAAATCTCCTTTGCTCTCTTTTTCTCCTTGTCTCAATCTGCTCATGAAAAAATGAATGATCTTTTCTCTCCTTTTCCTCCTTTAACCTAACCCTAAATGACTTTTGGGGAATCCCTAAATCTAATCGCTGAGATAGCTTTAGATCTAGGGCTGAGATTAGATGCTCATTTAAATCTCACTTTCTATTTTTTAATTCACCCCACTTTAATAAAGACCCACTTAGTCATTTATTTCCAAAGTCACTTTTCACTTTCTAATTTCACATTGACTTTATTAAAGTCACTTTAAAATTAAACTTTAGTAACTTTATCACTTAAAGTCACTTTTAAATTATATGACACTTTTCCCTAGGCCAAAGATCAAAGTCTTAGGGAACCACTTTGTCCTTCGGTAACCAAATTTCAACAATTTATTCAAATAAATAACTATTTTAATGGATTTCCTAAGTCCAACTTTAGGAAAATAAAATAATTAAAGTGAATTAATTAACACATGTGCTAAAATTGTCTTAAGTCACATGGATCAAGCAGTCTTTTAATATTAGCCGTTGATGGATGATTTAATCTCGGCCGTTAAAGGGTTCAACGAAAAAGTATAAGAGAAAGGCTTGAGGGTCAGTTGAAGACACAATTTCTGTAGAACTGAGGAATAGATTTAGAATTATAAGGCGGGTTTGCTAAGAATCTCCAGAGGGATTTCCTGCAGTGAGGGGTAGTATTGGCCAAGGGAATGTTCTGATTCCGGGGCCAAGAGATAGCAAGAGGCAAGAGGAGCAGCCACAAGGATAGCACAGAGAGGCTTCAGAGCCATGTAGAGTAGCAGGGACAGCGCAGAGGCAACTAGGGCCACGCTAGGCTGACGCTGGCCAATAAGAGACAAAGCAGGGGCAACGTAGACCCTCCTAGGGTGACGTAGGCCCTCCTAGAGCCACACAGAGGCTGATGCAGTCCCTCCAGGGCAACGCTGGGGATTCAGAAGTAGCGCTAAGGGTTTCTAGGATCAGATCCCGGCTGAGTCCTGTAAATCCCGTTTGAGGGTGTGGATCAGTTAGATATTTTGCACTAGATCTTCAGTTTAGCTGCAGGTTTTATATCTTTTATTCTTTGCCCGGTTTTCCAAGGTTGGAACCCAGATTCGCTGTACTCAGAACTACTTAATAATAAAACCCTCATATCTGCTGAACCGGTTTTCCCACTTTGGGTTTTTCCGAGGACTTATGTCCAAAAATCCATGTGTCACTTTGTTGCATGAGTGAATTATTCGGTAAATGATCTGCATGTGTAGGATGTAGTTGTGTTTATTTTCGGTATTTTTTGAATCTAATTTCTGAAAATAAATTGTATAAATTAAATCAAGTAGGAGGAAATAAGCCAATACACTGCAGTAGAATTTTCACATGGTATCAGAGCGATAGAAGATCAAGCTGAATCTCCAACGATCAGCGGAAGAATTATTTTTCTGCAGGGTGGCAGAAGAAGCAACAGATCCGGAAGGGGAATCTTGACAGCAAGGGAAAGCAAATTCAGGAGACAGTATTGAAGTTGCAAAAGGCCTCTAGGCTTACGCAGACCCTTCCAAGGGCAGCGTAAGGACTGCGTCACCCAGTCTGGAGTTACACAGTCCACTTCTGAGCAGCATTGGGACTGCATTGGGCCAGCCAAGAGGATGTTGTCCAGTCACTTCTCTTGTTGCAGAAGAATTCAGCGAAGTTTTGGAAGCAGTGCTTTAGATCTTCAGCAGTATTGGTGGGGTAGAGATTTTGCAGGTGCAGAATTGTGCCTAGCTAAGGCAACAAAGGCGGGAGGAAGACATTCATTCAGAAGATCTGAGCCAAACAGATCTGAGATTCGATTAGGAGGATTGAAGAATATTGTCCGTTTGAAATTTGGTGGAATATTTCCAGAAGGGAAGTTAGTTTGAGCAAGAAGCAGTTACTAGAGGATTTTCTAGTCACCAAGAAACCCAGATCCAGAGGGAGAAGTATTGTTTTCTTCATATCTGAGCAAAGATGGCTCGATATGGACTGAGGGATCAAGACAGATTAGACGGCATGTCCAACTTTTTTATCTAGAAGGCCAGAATCCTCTCAGTTCTGGATGAGTATGGTCTCAAAGATCATGCAAAGAAAACAATTGTTGTACCAACCGATGTAGATCCACCCAAAAATTTATAAGTATGAAGAAAATCAAGCACGGACGAAGGGTTTGATCATGGACAGAGTCAAGGACCACGTGATTCCTCATATTGTTGGTAAGAATACAGCACATGACATGTGGTCAACCTTGGAGGTGATGTACCAAAGAGGCTCGGTTCAAAGAAGAATGCTTCTTGAGAATCAGATGCAGCTGTTCCAAATGATGAAGGGCGAAGAGATAGATCCATTCCTCTTCAGACTTCAAGCTATGCATGACCAACTGATTGGGATGGGTGCTAATCCGGATGAAGGGCTCCTAGTGAGGACAGCCCTCAATGTTGTCTCTGAAGAATGGGAAACGTTTGTTGAGAGCATTCTAGGAAGGGTGGTGTTACCATCATGGGCAGATATGTGGGCTATTCTCCGCCAAGAGGAGATCAGGAGGATCACCAAGAAACAGTCTATCAGTGGAGGAAGTGGATCAGCCAGAGTGAAGAAAGAAGAGGAGGAGGATGCAGCCCTTGCATTAAGGGAAAAGAAGCAAGGAAAGAAGAAGAATGACCTCCCCAAGGTCCGGTGTTTTAACTATGGTGATCTTGGTCATTTCGCCAACAGTTGTCCTAAGAAGAAGGACAAAGGAGCTTCTGATTCCAAGGCTACAGTAGTAAGTGAAGATGGCTTTGATGATGATTCAGCCATGAGTGCTCATGCACCTCGAGAGAAGAGGTGAGGTGACATGGATATATAGAGTATCCATAGACGGATGGCGGGATCCTTGAGTCAACCCTACTCTTGGATCACATACGAGCTATAGGAGCTTCTGATTCAGCCATGAGTGCTCATGCACCTCGAGAGAAGAGGTGAGGTGACATGGATATATAGAGTATCCATAGACGGATGGCGGGATCCTTGAGTCAACCCTACTCTTGGATCACATACGAGCTATAGGAGCCTTAAGACGGTAGCAGGATGAGTCGAGAGATAGTTGCAGATGGCCACATTGAAGCAGAAGAGGGAGTTGTAGAGCTGAAGAGGGAGAGCAACGTAATGCAGAGGCAACAACAGCGTGGAGGCAACGACGCAGAGAGGCTGATGGGACTTTAGCAACGCAGAGAATTTGGGCTCACACAGTGCAGTGTTGCAGCATGACAGTGTATCCAGGGGGACAGTGTGATTCAACATCCAAAGAGCTTCAGTGGTGGAGGGAACCTTGACTTGTCTGTCAAACAGTTGGGCAGAGTTATTCAGTTGCTTACTTCTCAGCAATTGAGTTGCAGTGCCGCAGTTAGCAGTGGCAGTGCTATGGGCAACATGATGCAACAATTTGAGAGGGAGTTGCAGTATAGATGTAGCAGTGTTAGTGACAGTGGCAGTGGCATGGGTAGCAGTATAGAGAGCAGCAGTGCAGTAGATGGAGGGTAGCAGGCCAAGCATCAAAACACAGATCCAGTACTCAAGATCTTGTAATGCATGGTGTGATGTATTGCTAGAGCACACTCTTAATGCTAAGAGGGAGTGTTGAGATTTTGTGTATTTGGGGTAGCATCAGTTGTGCTATAGCTCCCAAATTTTGTGGAGGGACTAGAGTACACTTGATCTACAAGACCCAGAAATGGATTTGAGAAATTTCAGTTGGTGTTTAAGTTATTCAAATAATTAATTATTTTTAATGGATTTCCTAAGTCTAACTTAGGAAAATAAAATAATTAAAGTGAATTAATTAACACATGTGCTGAAATTGTCTTAAGTCACATGGATCAAGCAGTCTTTTAATCTCAATCGTTTATGGATGATTTAATCTCGGCCGTTGATGTGTTCAACGAAAAAGTATAAGAGAAAGGCTTGAGGGTCAGTTGAAGACACAATTTCTGTAGAACTGAGGAATAGATCTGGAATTCTAGGGCGGGTTTGCTAAGAATTTCCGAACCTGCCAAGAATTTATGGAGAGATTTCCTACAGTGAGGGGTAGTATTGGCCAAGGGAATGTTCTGATTCCAGGGCCAAGAGACAGCAAGAGGCAAGAGGAGCAGCCACAAGGACAACGCAGAGAGGCTTCAGAGCCACGCAGAGCAGCAGGGACAGTGCAGGGGCAGCTAGGGCCACGATGGGCTGATGTTGGCCAAGTAAAGGCAGCGCAGGGGCAGCGTAGACCCTCCTAGGGTGACGCAGGCCCTCCTAGAGCCACGCAGAGGCTGGTGCAGTCCCTCCAGGGCAACCCTGGGGCTTTAAAAGCAACACTGAGGGTTTCTAGGGTCAGATCTGGGCTGAGGCCTGTAAATCCTGTTTGAGGGTGTGGATTAGTCAGATATTTGGCACTAGATCTTGAGGTTAGCTGCAGATTTTATATCTTTTATTCTTAGTCGGGTTTTCCAAGGTTGGAATCCTGATTTGCTGTACTTAGAACTACTTAGTAATAAAACCCTCATATCTGCTGAACCAGTTTTCCCGCTTTGGGTTTTTCCGGGGACTTATGTCCAAAAATCCACGTGTCACTTTGTTGCATGAGTGAATTATTCAGTAAATGATTTGCATGTGTAGGTTGTAGTTCTGTTTATTTTCGGTATTTTTTGAATCTAATTTTTGAAAATGACTTGTATAAATTAAATCAAGTAGGAGGAAATAAACCAATACATTGCAGTAGAATTTTCACATCAATCCTTTAGGATAAAGGGTACAATGTTATCTTTTGAGGGGCGAGAGTGTTGTTACAGCACAAGGATTGGAGATCACCTATAGCAGTTGGGGTGAGGAGGGGCTAGTTATATAGGTTGCAGTTAGACACGCCCAAGGCACTAGTTATCAGCAACAGTCCGAGAGATCAGGAGGGAGCTATGGCATAGGAGGATGGGCCATATTCATCATGGAGCATGTTGTGGATCATTATCTACATATCCTTTTCAGAGAATAAAATTTCCCAATAAAATATTGTCAGAGGTAGAGGGAGCAACAACATTTTCTCCTTGCAGAGCAGATCTTTAGCCAGAACGCAGTATTTTGCAGCAGCAAAATCAGCGATGGGAAGGAAAGGAGAAATAGCACAGGAAATCATGGATATAATTGACAGTCAGGAAGCCTCAGAATTATCTTCTAGGTTGGAGGATAAGCTCGCGTGTTTATCACGTTTGGCATCATCTGGTGTTTGGTACATTTGATAGTGGAGCTTCAGCTCATATGACAGGAGTTAGAGAATACTTCACTAGCTATCAAGAAGAGAAGATGGACTTCCAGATCACTATGGGAAACAAAACAAAGTGTACCCCAGTAGGGAGAGGCATCATAGATTTTCAGACGGAAGCATGAACCAGCACCAGTGCTACTAACGTACTACATGTGCTAGGATTAGGTATGAACCTAATTTCAGTGTCCAAGTTACATGACAAGGGATACGATGTATACTTCATAGGAAATAAAGTGTATGTCAAGCACCCAAGCTGGAAAATGGTAAGACAGATAGGAGCTTGGAGCAACAGGTTATATAGGTTGCAGATCGATTGTCCAATGGCACCGATAGGCAGTGACAATATTAGTGGGAAGGAGCTAAACGAACTGTGGCACAGGAGGATGGGAAATTTACAACAGGATGGTTGAGAATCCATTTCAATAGAAGCGGATAATGCAACACTTGAGAGGGAGATGCAGTACAGATGCAGCAACAGTAGTGGCAGTGTTGTGGGCAACAGTACAGATAGCAGTAGCGCAGCAGATGAGGGGCAATAGACCGAGCATCAGTAGAGCAGAGGACCGATGTCGTGGATCAGGGAGATGCATCTAGTGGGAAGTATTGCTAGAGCACATTCCTTGCTAAGAGAGAGTGTTGATTTTTGGGTAGCATCGGATGTGCTCTAGCTCCGAAATTTTCTGGAGGGGCTAGAACATATGAAATCTCCAAGACCCAGAAATCGTTTGGAGAAATTCCACCCGGAGTGCTAGTTATTCAAATAATTAATTATTTTTAATGGAGCCCAAGTTAAAACTTAGGGAATTAAAATAATTAAAGTGAATTAACTTAAACGTGGGTGAGAAGCTTCTAAGAGATGAGGATCAAGTATGTTTTAATCTTAGCCATTGATTAAAGATTAGATTACGGTCATTGATTTATCAACATGAAAAGTATAAATGGAGACTTGTGGGTCAGTTGAAGAAAAGCTGGGCAAATACCCAGTAACCCGAGGGAAGCCGATTCTTCAAAATTTAGAATTCGATTTCAGAGGGAGAGTTGCAGGGTGAAGGAAGAGGAGGGTATCAGCATCAGTCAGTGGCCAGAGGAAGAGGGATGCAAAGCAGCAGAGGAGCAGTGCAGAGGAACAATGCAGAAAGGCAACGCAACTGAGGACGCAGTCCCTGCGCAGAAGATCACGCAGAGGTGACGCAGTGGAGACCAGAGGGTCTCTTGGGTGTCAGAATTTCTCCAGATTCTAAAAGAAAATTATCTCAGGTGTTTTCATGAAATTTTCTCCATAATTTTGCAAGTCATTCCTTGTAAAGAGATTGTTGCTAAAGAACAATAAATAAACCCTCGTCTGCTGCACCGGTTTTCCCGCATTGGGTTTTTCCGAGGACAATTGTCCAAAAACAATTGTGTTGATGTGATTGATTCTTGTGCTTATATTTCATTGTTCTTTTCTCTATGAAATTATGTGAAAACTGCAATAGAATTTATTTTGATGTTTACTGAAGGGTTTCTGTAAATAGCTTATTGTGGAAAATAAGTAGGAGAAATAAATCAATTCCTGCAGTAGAATTTCAGAATTAGAAATTTTTACAACCCTTTGATGTAGTCCATGACTTCATTCTCAATAAGATTTAAATCTGTCATTTTCTTCCATGCAAGAAAGTTTGAAACACCAACCAGTTTGTTGCTTTCTTTGCAAAAAGACATTTTGACAGATTCAGATGAAGACATAAAGATACTTACTTGAGTAGATGCTTTTCTTCTTCTACCAGCTTCCTTGTTGATGATGATGTAGATAGCAGCAGGAGATACCTCTTAGATTGGCTTCTTCAAGAGTGTTGAAAAAAAAAAGAGATAGATCGTTTTTAATCCTTGATGATGATGATGATCAAGGATGGCTTCAGCAAGATGGCTTGATGATGCCTCCAACAATGTTGATTTGATTTCAACACCAAATAGTTGTTGATGGTGATGTCCTTAATGATGTTGACTTAGCTTTACTTCTCAAATCCTTGTGGATAACTATATTAGTCTTGATCTCACTTTCCTTCTTGAAAGGATCTTGATGTATGGATCCTTTGAGTAAGGTCTTGGGTTTTGAGGGTTTTACCAATTCTCTGCAGACTGCTCCTTCTTGAACGAATGAATATCTTCTTAGATCTAATATAGATCCCTCTCTTTGCCTTGATGTCTTCTTGAAAACTGATCCTTGATCTCTTGATACTTGTGTGTCTTCTTGCCAAACAACCCTTTCTTGTCTGTAACACCTTAGCTTTGATACCATGTTGAGAAATTAGGGCGTTTAATTCAATTCTCTTCTTAATAATTTCTTGTGAACTTGTTATGCTTCTTTTACTTAGATCTTATCTTTGTTAACTTATTATGTCTTTCATCAAGTCAATTATCAAAAAACAAGAGACACAAAATTTAGTCTCTTCAAGACAGGGCCAAAACCTCCCCCTCTTGGAGAGGAAAACTCGATAATCATTCTTCTTATAGATCATCAATTGACGAGTACCATAACCGTGACACAGACCCTTGACACTAGTATGCCTCCAAGACCTTGTCACTTCTCTTCTCGACTTCTCTAGTTGATCCCTCATTTCAGCACTGCACTGCACCAACACTAGGAAACTCGGTTTCTACAATGTGCTTTTCTTCAGCCCTTCTGTTGATCCGACTTTTGCTTTCAAGAGACTCCTTGATGGTCTCTGTCCCGCATACTTCGTATTTCTCTAAGGCTCAAGACCGTGCCTTATAAGTATCCCTTTTCCTTGCTGTAGATATCTTTGGCCTTCCTTAAATTACTGAACTGTGAATTTTCTAATATATGCAATGAGTATGATCTCAATTCAGAGGCTAGCACTACCTCTCCTCTTAATTGATCTCAATCTCCCTTACGCACCTGAACTTGAACTTATCACGGTTCCTTTTCTTTGCTGTATAATATTCTCCTTACGCAGTGCAACTTCGGACATCAATTACAGACCTTGACCGTGAGGATGGACTCAAGACAGAGCCTCCTCTTTCTTCGTTGGAGAGCCAGCTCTTTCTCGCACCAAATCACAGACCTTTTCCTCGCACTTCACTTCAGAACTTATCCGAACTGATTGTATCAAATGAGGCCGCAGTCCTATCTATTTATAGGGCCTGTCTTTTATCTTTTAGGTCGACATGATCTCTTGCTAGTAGGCCGACTTGTCAAGGAGCATCTTCAGGAGGTTTGGCCTAGTTCAGAAACCCAAAATTATCCCCAATTTCCACATCCTCCACCAAGTGTTGGGTAATTCGACCCACCTGGAATTGCTGCTACTTACTGCCTCCAAAAATTGCTGAGTATTCCCCTTAAATTTCTCCTCAAGTTCCCCAACCAACTCAGCTCCCAAATCACCAACCAAACCCCCACAATGAGTAACCTCCACCAAGGACTGCGCAGGCCCCAAGCAAGACACCTCTATGCTGGCCCAGAAGAGAAGGACTCAGCCCAAAGAGTGGCCTCACCAAACCCCGAGCTAACCACTGCAAAATTGCTGTTAATTCCCCTTAGTGATGACCCCTCAAAGGTCAGAAGGAATGGTGCAATGTAACTTTCTCTCCTCAAGAGAGTGTGGCTCCTTTTTGCGCCCACATTGCTCCAGATAACCATGAATTTTCCTGAGGAAACACCTCTGGAACAAATCCACCACACAACAAATGCTCTCCTAGGATGGCACTCGGAGTTCACTGAAGAAGAGTTGATGTTTCTCCCTGGAAACCTCTTGTGCCGAACAACACTTGCAGACTTGGCTCAACAGCTCAAGCATGAGAGGTGAAAATTTTGTCTAAGTGTCAAAAGTCCCAAAATGATGTGTGCTCCCTCTATTTATCCTTGAGCTGCCTTCTCCCCATATGGGTCCCTTGCATCGACCTCCTCTCTCCAAAGAGCACGAATTGTCTAAGGGGAGTGTGTCTCCCTCTTGGGGTGGCCCCCGCTAACCACTAAGTGTTTGATTCCCCTTTATTTCCTTATGTGAGTGGCTTCCTTAGCCAAAATCAAAGGTGGGGTCCTCCAACCCACTTCTCCTAAGTTGTGAATCCAAAAATTATCAAAATTGAGCAAAATTGTATTCTGACCTAGCAACATTTGCTAAGTGGGAATATCACAGAAAGGGGCAATAGAGGAAGCATAAGTAAAAGTTTAAAACAACTATGAGGATTAGAGATAGTACAAGGCTGAAGCAGACTTCTTTGGAAGGAAGACTCACTGAAAGAACTTAATTTTGAATCTAGACATACTCACTAATCTTCTATTCCCCAATATCTGTGTGGAGCAACCTCCTCACAAAAAATTAGAAATCTCTTTGCCATGTAGCCATTAACTTCTAGGTCTTCTGGTGGTAATTTCTGGCGCTATAACATTCTCCAGGACTGATATTGTAAATTTGTAATCACCCCCAATGGAAAAATAATAACATGAAACAAGTACTCTTTCTGCAAGTCCTTCAACTACTACTGTGTGATTAATCAATTAGACACATTTCTATACAATATGTGCCCTCTTATCAAGTCCCAATATTCCAAAGAAATCTGAATTTGGACAATGATAATTGAGAAACTCAGTCAGGCAGTACTCAAAAGCCCAGTTATCTCATGGTTAACCCAATCAGGAAGTGCTAGTAAGCCGAATTATCTCACGGTTTTCTCTGGAATGTTCTACTATCCTCAATGTCAAGAATTCTGTCAACAGTACTATGCCAAAAGTTATAAATATCCACATCATCCTAGAAGTGGGATTCTCTCATGCAAGTATCTTCCCTGTCTGCTTGTATTATAACAATGGTTACAAGGCTAAGTAAAGGCAATTTGCATGTTGCTAGCAACAAGAATTAAGTTGAATGAAACCAAACACCTTGCACAGAGACAAATAAATAATGGAATTCAACTTGAGTACACACATGAACCAACCTATTCATATACATTATAAATTTTCAAATAATATAAGTCAACTCAATTACACCGTGCACGCATACATACAGGTCAGTGAGGTTCTTCCAACTTCCAATGAAGTATGGTATTCCTCCTGTGAATTTATTATCAGAAGCCCACCTGCATCCCAAAACCAAAGAAACGTTATTCAAATACACTCATTTTACTACATACAGTGGAAGACTTTTCCAATGTATAGAACTCATTCTGTGGTCTGTATACCAAAAAGGGAATAAATAACTGACTAAGACCATCAAGAATAAGAACAAGCAAAACTCACAGAATTTTCAGATTTTGTAGCTTTCCAAAAGTGGACGGAATCTCTCCACTTACTCCTGCACTATCGATGTACCTGTTTGGTAGAAACAAAGAACAAAACTCTGGAATGATTTCTAATGTTCTATCTAATGAGAAAGTGGGCCATAATTTGGACAAATTATGCTTCCCACCACTCACAAGCATCTAAGAATATAAAGGTAAGAATTTGTTGGCAAGTCACTGATTCTTTATGAACCAAAGGTAGGCCATTCAAGTAAAATCTCTTTGACAATGACCTAATCAAGTGAACCACTTTACCGGTAATAATAAATTTATCTTCAGAAGGACAATGACTTAGTCAAGAAATACTCATTAAAGCTTTTCAAATTCCTTTTAAATATTTCTTAAATGGATGCCGCATTAATGCGGTAGAGTTGCATCACTTATGCCTTTGAAAGTTGGAAAAGGAACATTTTGTTTTCCATTCGTTGGATTGAGTCAATTATATTCCATACTGACATAGAAACTTAACATATGAGAAACAACTATAGAGCTTATATATCTAAATTCAGACATTAAATAAACATCCTTTTATAGACTGCTGGAGTACTAGAAAACTTAAACTTACTGCCACCCAGTAAGTTTAATCATAAGCCTAATCAACTAAATAATAAGCCAATAACTTATATAAGACGTCACATATTGATTACAAGGGCTTAATTCATCAATCTAAATGGTGTATGGTGGATGTCTTATGTATTGCGGACGTCTGATCTGAATTTGCAGCAGTCTGATATAAGTGTTGCAGCAGTGTAATTGTTGATGATTTGCTTTGAAAAACACATCTAATTAAGTCTAATTACACTAAGAAGTAATCCTCATCTCTTAAGGGCTTAATTTCTAGCTTCTCATTGAAGTTTTGGAACTGATTTAACATTAGTAGCTTGCTGGACTGATTTGTATAATTCTGATATTGAGAGAAGTTCATGTTGATTTTTGGTAGCATCGGATGTGCTCTAAGTCTCAAACATTGCGGAGAGACTTAGACACATGCATTACAAATAACCCAGAAATCATTTTGGAAAATTCCACCCAAAAATAGTTTTATAAGAAAAATTAATTATTTTTAATGAGGACCCTAAGTCTAACTTAGGAAATTAAAATAATTAATCAGTATTAATGTAAACTGTGGGTGAATCTTCTAGATAAAGCAGATCGAGTCTAATATAATATTAGCCATTGATTGGTGATCTAATCTCGGCCGTTGATTTGTCAACGAGAATGCTATAAAGGAAGACTTGAGGGTCATTTGTAAATTACACCGACAGAGTCTAGAGATTGAATTTTTCTAACAGAGCAGGGCTTGGACGAAAATCAGATCTAAGTGATTCTTGATTGCATTTGAGGGGCAGAGTAATTCCGGTTGGAGATTTTCCTGAGCCGGGAATACACAGCAGAGAAGGAAGAGAGCAGATCAGTAGAGGTAGCGTAGCAGCTACGCAGAGGCAACGCTACAGCCTTGAGGGAATTCGTAATTCAGCTGAGGGTCAGCCAGATCTTTTGCCAGAAAGTCGGGGTGTGAGACCGGAAGGGGCTAGAAGGGCAGATCCAACTAGCAAAAGATCAGCTACGCAGAAGCCACACAGTCCCCACGTAAAGTGACGGAGAGAATGCGCAGCGCAGTGGAGGGCTTGTCGTCCAGGTTTGTTGGTCAGTCGAGTTTCCAGAAATCAGTGTGAGATTTCTCTCACTAACTCTTTGTCAGTCATATTCTCTGCAGGGATTGCCAGAAAGGCATCCCAGATTTGTATACAGAAAATTATTGCATAATATATAAACCCTCAGATTTGCTGCACCGGTTTTCCCACATTGGGTTTTTCCGGGGACATTTGTCCAAAAATAACGGTTTCCTGTGTTTGCATTATTCTTTCTTGCTCAATTTCTGTTTTCACAAATGTATTTTAATGGGTGAAGGTTGCTTCAGTAACTGCTTCAATGTTTTGAGAAATAATCTTAAATAACTTGGTTAAATCAGATTTACAAGTAGGAGAAGTAGTTCAGCTTGTTGCAGTAGGGATTCCAGATCTAGATCTTGGAATTTTCACATGGTATCAGAGCTTTCATTGTGAAACAGGAAGAGCAAATCCAGCATTGAGACGGAGGCCGAAGAGCTGCAGAAAGCAATAAGTTCAATCCCCATAGGGATTGCGCAGTCCAGGCCAAGAGGGATGAATTTCCGGGAAGATCTCTCTCTGAGTGAGTTGACAGAGAGGTAAGATCTCCAAATCGGAATTTTGTCGAGCCAAAGGGAGCAGTGCAGAGCTGGTGGGATGCAGTTTCTGCACGCAAATCTTGATTTTTCCAGGCAGAAAGTGTCAGAAGAAGAAGCAGCACGAAGAGAGAATTTTCTCTCTTGGGAAGTTCCTTGTCGGGGAATTTCACTTTTTCCAAGATCTGAGCAGCAGATCTGGACAATAGATCTATGAGCTCCACATGGAGTGCGTAAGCCTGTCTATTGTTGTGCACAGGGGGAATAAGAGGACCAAATTCGATAGATTTTACGGCCATGACAGCTCACGGGCCTAGAGATCAGGACCGGTTGGAGGGAGCCTCCAACTACGTGATCTGGAAGGCAAGGATCACTTGTATTCTAGTTGAATACGATCTCAAGCTCTTCGTGCAAAACACGATAGCTGTCCCTACCGATCCAGATCAATTAAAGCAGTACAAGGCTGATATGGCAAAGGCGAAAAGGCTAATCCTTGATGGAGTCAAGGATCATATGGTGTCCCATATAGATGGAAAAGATACTGCCAGGCAGATGTGGGAAGCCTTGGCCACACTATATGAGGGATCTTCCAAGCAGGAAAGATGTACCTTCAGCAACAACTAAGGATGGCACAAATGTGGAAAGGGGAGCGCATTGATCCGTTCCTATCGATACTTTAGGAGATTCATGACCAACTTGCAGCGGTAGGGCCTACCCCTTCTCCTACAACGATGGTGAGACTGGCATTGAATGCAATCACTGATGATTGGAAAGTATTTGTCCAAAGAATCCTGGGCAGAGCAACCTTGCCAGGATGGGTGGAGATGTGGGTTGCTCTTCAGCACGAAGAGCTAAGGAGAGACTTGGTCAAGTGCAAACTTGATGGCACTAGGGGCAGTGGATTGAAGGTGAAGCAGGAGGAGGAAGATGCAGCCCTTGCATCCAAAGGGCAGCAAGAGCAACGGAGACGTAAGAAAGACATCTCGAAGATCAAGTGATTCGAGTGTGGTGAACTTGGTCTCTGCGCTTCCCAGTGTCCATTGAAGCAAAAGGAAAAGGAAGAGAAGCATGATTTAAAGGCTACGACCGCGAAGATCGACGAAGATGAGTACACCATGAGTGCTCACGCATCTCCAGGAGGGAGATGGGGTGACATTCAGTTGTAGTTCAGAAGAACTACAGTTGGGCAGGATCCTGTAGGAGTCCACCTCTTGGATCACAACCTTGCTACGGGTGCCTATAATCAACAGTAGAAGGCTAAAGGAGTTTTTAGTGGTGCAGAGGAGTGCAAAGACGGCAGTTACAGTGGTTAGCAGTGCCAACCTCTGAGTAGCGCAGAGCAGAGTTGCAGCAACGCAGTGCAATGCAATGCAGCAGCAGCGCATTGCAAAACACCAGCAACACAGTGCAGAGCGGCAACAACACAGTGCATCAGAGGGACAGCGCAGTAGCTATCGGTAATTAGTGTTTTTCATCAATGAGATGCATCCTGAACACTTGTTCAGATTTTTGGATGTTTTTTAGTTGCTTCTCTCAGCAGCTGAGATGCAGTGTAGTGTTAGCAGTGGCAGTGCTAGTAGCACATGCAACATTTGAGAGGGACTTGTAGTACAAATGCAGTGTTGATCATGGCAGGGTCAGCAGCAACAGTGCAGTGATTGATGGGCAGCATGTCAGACATCATCAGCGCAAAGGGAGATGCTTCAGAGTCAGAGCAGTGTGCAGCAGGACATATCTGTTGGAGCACATTCCTCGCTAAGAGGGAGCGTTGACTTTTGGTAGCATCAGATGTGCTCTAAGTCTCAAACTTTGTGGAGAGGCTTAGACACATGCATTACAAATACCCTGAAATCGTTTTGGGAAATTCCACCTAGAAACAGTTTTATAAAAAAAATTAATTATTTTTAATGAGGACCCTAAGTCTAACTTAGGAAATTAAAATAATTAATCAGAATTAATGTAAACTATGGGTGAATGTTCTAGATAAAGAAGATCAAGTCTAATATAATCTTAGTCGTTGATTGGAGATCTAATCTTGGTCGTTGATTCATCAACAAGAAGGCTATAAAGGAAGACTTGAGGGTCATTTGTAAATTACACCGACAGTGTCTAGAGATCAAATTTTTCTGACGGAGCAGTGCTCAGACGAAAATAAAATCTAAGTGATTCTTGATTGCAATTGAGATGCAGAGTAATTCCGGTTGGAGATTTTCCTGAGCCGGGAATACACAGCAGAGAAGGCAGCGAGTACATCAGCAGAGGTAGCATAGCATCTACGAATAGGCAATGCTGCAACCTTGAGGGAATCCGTAATTCAGCTGAGGGTCAACCAGATCTTATGCCAAAAAGCTGGGGTGTGAGACCGAAAGGGGCCAAAAGGCCATATCCAGCCAGCAGAAGATCAGCTACGCAGAAGCCACGCAGTCCCCACGCAAAGTGACGCAGTGACTGTGCAGTGGAGTGGAGGTCTTTTTCATCCGAGGTTTGATGGTCAGTCGGGTTTCCAGAAATCAGTGTGACATTTCTCTCACTAACTCCTTTTCAGTCATATTCTTTGCAGGGATTTCTAGAAAGACATCCCAGATTTGTATTCAGAAAATTACTGTATAATATATAAACCCTCAGATCTGCTAGGTTCTGCTACACCGGTTTTCCCACATTAGGTTTTTCAGGGACGCTTGTCCAAAAATAATGGTGTCCTGTGTTTACATTATTCTTTCTTTCTTAGTTTCTATTTTCACAAATGTATTTTAATGGGTGAAGGCTACTTCAGTAACTGCTTCGATATTTTGAGAAGTAATCTTAAATAACTTGGTTAAATCAGATTTACAAGTAGGAGAAAAAGTTCAGCTTGTTCCAGTAGGGATTCCAAATATAGATCTTGGAATTTTCACAGTTTAGTGGTGAATTGGTCATATAAGTCTTGCTTTGGCTTTCTTCTTGCATTTTTGCATTAACATTGCATCATTGCATCATTTGCATTATGTATCTAGCATTCATTTTTAATCACTGTTAGCAATCTCATTTTGAGCTTGTTGTATTGACATCTAATTTTCTTCATTGGCTTATGATCTAATTGGTAACTTGCTATTAGGCCTAATCATTGAGTAATATTGCTAATCATAAGATAAGATCTTGGTGGCATAATTGGTAAGCTATGGTAATTGGAATTGCTAATTTTCATTTCACTTGAATTGCTAGCCTTGTTTCATTTGTAATAAAGTGTTCTAATTTGTTCTTGCGGTCATAAGTGAAATTAACTAGCACAGTAACAAATTCTAATAATCTCTTGATAATTGTGCATCATTGGATTTTGTCAAAATCTCTTAATTATTTATCTTGCTTCATCCGAGATAGTCATTCAATTACTCTTTAAGTGCTTCACTTAATTTCTCTTATATTGAATATTATTATTGTTGAAGTACTTGTTTAATTTAATAATCTTGTTGAAGCAATCACTCATATCTTGCATTCCATTCTAGGACTGGAAGTGCATTTTAAAATCTACCTCCAAGTATAAGCTTGGTTGTAAGAAGTTAGGACCACCTTCTTCAATCAATTTGAGGACTCTAGACCCTCATCCGCAGTTAACATAGGTGACCTTTCAGTTCTCTTGCACGAAATCCCTTGTAGGAATGGAGGCGCCTAGGTGGTTAGAACTCCAAGGGAGGTATCGTTAATGAGGCCTTAGCTTCCTTCCTTTCGACTTCTCTCTACAACTTGCATTTGAGACTAGTTCCAAAATAATTGAGAAGAAGGATAATTGTAGATTAGGCATATAATTAAAAATGACCAAGAGTTTGCATCTCACATAGAACTAGGTCCTGCACTTCATATAGGATAGAATTTTCATATTGCAGCAACTGTTCATCCGGTGACTTGGAGTTATAGTTCAAATTGTGCAAGTAATCAATTTTAAAGGCACTAGTCTCTAAATAACAATCTTAATAAATCTAATCAAGTGGTGCTTAATAATTATACTTAATTTTCACCAAGTTGCTAGACCATTCAGTTGTTTCTCCTTTACTTGTTGGTTCCCAGCAAGTATTCATCTCTTCATCCATAAGGACTACCCCCCTTAGTCTGTAGTTAGGAGATAGCTTAAACAGAGAGGGTAGGGATCAGAGTGACATCCCCTACCTTGAGTTTTGTCGCAATCTGGTGTACAATTTGAGCGACAACAAACCCTAAGACCATTCTTTATACCCTTGAACTACAACAAATGAGAAGGTTATAGCTTGGAACATTTAGCTGCCATGTAATCTGCTTCAGCTGTGCTCAATGCAACTGACTTTTGTTTCCTGCTGCACCAGGACACCATTCCTGATCCAACGTTGAAACAGTACCCAGAGATACTTTTTCTATCCACCGAGCTACCTGCCCAATCTGCATCTGTGAATCCACTGAGTCTGACATCCTCTCCTCTGCCATATCTAATACCAAATCTGACTGTTCCTTGTACATACCTCAGGATGTGCCTTGTTGCGGCCCAGTGCACTCCTTTAGGTTCCACCATGAACTGACTAAGAGTGTTGACAACAAAGCAAATGTCTGGTCTGGTGTTAACCAGATACATCAAAGACACGATGAGCTGTCTATATAAGGTGGGGTCTACCTCTGTATCTTCTGATGCATCTATGTTTTTCCAATTGGTGATCATGGCTATGGCCATGGACCTGCAATCCTGCATTCCGAACCTCTTCGAAATTTACAACGCATACCTCTCTTGTCCCATGAAGATATCTCCATCTTTCTGACAAACTTCCAATCCTAGGAAGTAGTGCATCAACCCCAAATCCTTCATGTTGAATTCAACTTCTAGATTCTGTTTGCAATCCTTGATGAGCCTAGATGATCCTGTGAGAAACAGATCACCTACATATAGTACTAGTACCAATGGCTCATCCTCTACCAGCAAGTAGTAAAGATTGGGATCCGCATCACTCTTGACAAATCCCATCTTTTGCAGATAGCTATCTATCTGACCATACCACGCTCTCGAATCATGTTTAGCCTGTACAAGGCTTTCTTTAGTCTGCATACATGAGACCTCCTTTCATGTGTTTCAAAACCCTCTGGCTGTTCGATATATACCTCTTCCTCAATTTCTCCATTCAAGAACATTGTCTTGACATCCATTTGATGAATCTCTCATCCCATCTGTGCAGCTAAAGATATGACAGTCCAGATGGAGGTATATCTGGCAACTGGTGCGAAGGTCTCCTCATAGTCAATGCCTTCCTTTTGAGCATACCCTTTTGCCACGAACCTTGCCTTGTATCTTTCTACACTACCATTTGCAACGTACTTGATCTTGTAGATCCAACGTGATCCAACAACTGATCTGTTCTGAGGTCTGGGTACAACTTCCCAGACATCATTTGTCATGATAGAAGCATACTCTTCTATCATGGCATCTACCCATACTTGGTGTTGAACAACTTCCTGGAAGCTGAAAGGTTCCTCTACTTGAGCCACCAGGGCCTGGTACCTGTCAGGAGGTCTGCGTTGTCTCTTCCCGTTCCTGGGAGTCCCAATAAATTTTTCTGCGTCCCTCAGTATTTGATGAGCTTCCCTGCTGATCCGACCACTGGTGGAAGGTTGCTCTCTCAACTCTTCCTCCTGATCTAACGGCTCCTCTGACTAAGTGTCTTCCTGATCTTCCTCTATGAAAATGTTAGTACCTGTCCTTGGTACCAAAGTATGTTTTCCTTTCTGTTCTTCTTGGTGCCCCTGCTGTTCTTGGACCAAGGCAACTTCTATAGTTTGATCCTCTGCCGGCATATCACGTGATTTTTGAAACACTCTATCCTCCATGAACTTAACATCGCATCTTATCACAACCTTCCTATTGTCAGGAATATAGATCCTATATGCCTTGGATGTGTCACTGTACCCTACAAGATACCCCCTTTCTGCAGTTTGATCTAGCTTGCTTCTCTTCTCGCTAGGTACATGACAGTAAGCCATGCTACCAAATATCCGAAGGTGTCGTACCTCTGGTTTCTTCCCTCTGAAAACTTCCTCAGGAGTCTTCTTACTCAAGGCTCTATGAGGTATTCTGTTTTAGATATACTGCCATATTGCAGCCTTCAGCCCATAAATATCGGGGTAAATCAAGGTCAAATAACATGGCCTTGGCTGCTCCTACAATTGTCTTGTTCTTCCGTTCTACCACACTATTCTGCTCTGGATTGTATGGCACAGTCCACTCTCTCCTAATGCCCTCCTTTGCGCAGAAATCTATGAAGTCTCCATCTATGTATTCCCCACCATTATCTGAATGCAATGTCTTGATCTTCTTCCCCGTCATGTTTTCAACAAGAGCCTTGAATTCTTTGAACATTTCAAAGACTTCATGTTTTGTCTTCAGGAAGTAGATCCAGGTCTTCTTGGAGTGATCATCAATGAATGTTACAAAATATTTGCCACCTTTGAGAGCATTAGCGGACATTGGTCCACAGATATTTGAGTGTATCAATCCCAAAATGCTTGCTGCCCTGTTTTCACTTCTAGGAAAAGTTGCCTTAGCATACTTCCCAAGTACGCATCCCCGGCAGACATCATCGTGCTCCGTGCTGAGAATAGGTGCCCCATCAACTGTTTCTCTGAGCATCTTCAATGCACCATGATGAAGGTGCCCCATTCTTCTATGCCAAAGTTCATTCAACCCTTTCTTGTCTTCGAGATTACTACTGACTAGTGCCATCAGGGTTTCGATCCGCAACCTGTATAGTCTATTGCTTCTAATTCTGATCTGCCTTGTTTGCCTCCACCTGGGATGCTTGACATATACTTTCTTTCCGGTGGCGTGTATGTCATACCCTTTGTCCTGCAACTGGGATACTGAGATTAGGTTCATCCCAAGCCCTGGCACATGTAGTACATCTGTGATCCTGACACTGGTTCCGGCTTCCGTCTGAAACACTACGGATCCTCTCCCAACTGGAGTGCACTTCGTGCTATTGCCATAGTGATTTGGAAGTTCATCTGCTCTTCCTTATAGCTCGAGAAGTATTCTCGTACTCCAGTCATATGAGCTAAAGCCCCACTATCAATATACCAGATTCCTACAGATACTGAACTTGCTAGGCATGTATCATCCTCTTTTAACCTAGAGGATAAAAATCTAAGTCTGTCATACTTCTCTGTGATTTATTCTCTCTGTGCTGCGTCCCCTCTAAAGCTTCTAGTTTACGCAGTCCCTTTCCTGACCTTGCTTCCTTTGGATCTGACAGCTCTGATACCATGTGAAAATTCTATAATGGAGAATTCTACTGCAGCTACTTATTAAATTTCTTCTATTGCATTGTCAAACACAATTATTAAACATTTCTCGTGTTAAATAACAAAATAAAATATGTTGCAGACTTCACGATTAACAAATCATATATAGAGAAAATAGCACAAGTAATCACACAGACACCATTATTTTTGGACAATTGTCCCCGGAAAAACCCAATGTGGGAAAAGCAGTGCAGCAGATCTGAGGTTTTCTTTATTATACAGAAATTCTAAGTACAAATGTGTGATTGCAAATGTCAATCAATCACCTAAAGAATTTTGATGAGACAAGGCTGAGTGAGACAATTCTCACATCACCATCTGAGTTCCGGCACTGACCTGCACCCACACTGAATAGCTCTGCGTGATTTCTGCGCAGTGACTGCGTCACTCACACTGTCACTGCGTCACTGCTTCTGCTGCTTGTCATGGTTGCTTCTGTGCTTGCCGATGTATGAGACTAGAGTGCTCCTTCCTTCCCGAGATGTCCTCCTGACACCGAATGAGCCCTCAGCTGCCCCTCCAATAGAAAACAAAAACTCCCTCTGCTTCTCTGCGCTGGCCCAGCGTAACTGCTGCTAGGGTAACTCTGCGTTGATGCTTTGGCTCCTCTCTCACTCCTCTTCATGCACTCTCTATGCTTCAGAAATTCTCCCTCCTGGAGATTTCACCTTCCCCTCTCTGCAAACTAAGAACCACTTCGATTCTTCCTCTCACTAAAGAAATCGAACTCTTGATTCTTTCTCCATCTGATGTGTTTTTCCATAGGCCCCTCACCCTCCTTATATTCTTCTGTTGAACCTTCAACGACCAAGATTAAAACATAACCAAGGGCTAAGATTAATTTGGAGGTGATCCATGACTTTTTCTAGAAGATTCACACAAAGTTTAATTAATACCCTTTAATTAATCAATTTCCCCAAGTTTACACTTCGGAAAACATTAAAAAACGATTAATTATTTTAATTAAACCATGTCTAAGCGGAATCTTCCAAAATCCTTTCTGGGTATTATGGAATACATGTGTCTTAGCCCATATACAAAATTACAAGGCTAGAGTACATCCGATGCTACCATAAATCAACACATTAAAGCTCTAGGATAGGCAAAGTTTGTCTACTTCAGAGAGAAGATGGGGATGATCAAGAATCCATTTCAGTAGCAGAAATGGACAGATGGAGAATTGAGAGGGAGTTGTAGTACAGATGAGACAGTGACAGTGGCAGTGTCATGGGCAGCAGTACAGACGGCAGCAGTGCAGCAGAGGAGGGGCAGCAACAACCAAGCATCAGCAACGCAAAGGATGCTTTAGGGTCAGAGCAGTATGTAGCAGAAAAATTTCTAGAACACTTTCCTCGCTAAGAGGGAGTGTTGATTTTTTTAGCATCAGAACGTGATCTAAGTCTCAAATTTGGTAAGGAGGCTTAGACACTAGTATTCCAAAGAACCCAGAAACCATTTGTAGAAATTCCACTCGGTTCATGTTTTATTAAAATAATTAATTATTTTAATGGAGACCCTAAGTCTAAAGTTAGGGAAATTAAATAATTAATGGGTATTAATAAAACAGAGTGAATCTTCTAGAAAACGAAGATCAAGTCAAGTTTTAATCTTATCCATTGATTAGACTTCTAATCTGGGTCGCTGATTCATCAATGAGAATATTATAAAAGAAGGCTTGAGGATCATTTGGAAAGCAAGTCGAGCATACACTCAGTAACTCAAAGGAAGTCGATTCTGAATGAATAGAATTCAATTTCAAAGGGAGAGTTGCAGGGCAGAGGAAGCAGAGGGCATCAGCAGTGTCAGGGCTCAAGGGAAGAAGGACGCAGAAGGCCAGAGAGTGCAGCACAGAGCAGCAGCGCAGAGAGCTCTGCGCAGAGAGACACACAGAGGTGACGCAGACTGGGGTAGTGAGTCCTCAAAGTGTCGAAAATTCTCCAGAGTGTTGATGAGAATTTATCTCAGGTGTTTTCACATGAAGTTTCTCAGTTAGTCTGTCAGTCTTTCCTTGTAAAGAATTTACTGTTGAAGATTAATATATAAACCCTCATCTGCTGCACCGGTTTTCCTACATTGGGTTTTTCTAGGGAGAATTGTCCAAAAATAACTATGTCATTGTGATTGGTTCTTATAGTTGCATTTCACTGTTCTTTTCTCTATATGTACTTGAGTGATAACTACAGTAGTGTTTATTTCAAAATTTGCTGTAAGGGTTTTGTAAATAACTTATTATGGAAATAAGTAGGAGAAATAAATCTATAACTACAGTAGAAATTCAGAATTGAATTTTTCACACCAACTTGGAGCTATACCAAGCTCTCCATCTCTACCACAAACTCTGCTACAACTCTCTACATCTCTGATTTGCAATATGAAGTTTTGAATCAATACACTGCTTCAGTAAATATATCTACTCATCTACAGCCATTAGAACTCATACACTGAAGCAATCCTTCTCACAAATAGGTCTACAGCATATACACTTTATGCATCCTTCTCTTACTCACATATACACTCCCAACCAACACTCAGCTCCAAAGTGAATAATATAAAACATTAGGGGCGAATTCCACTTTTGGCATGGGATCAAGAGTGCATAAAGTTGACGAAATCCAACAATAATCATTACTACTTGTGCACTAAAGGTGTTCACACCCACTGGAGGGATTGACCAATTTTGACCTTATCTAATTAAGATAGAAGCTTCTGGGAATATACAAGTCGAAATACATCCGATGGGCATGAGGAATCCGAAGAATTTTTTGTGAAGAAGCTCAACCACACAAACAAAATTGTCTGATCCTGGCTGCAACCACACACACAGGCTTCTCTCCATGCAATTGGAGCCTTTCAACAGCACACACAAGCCTGCATGGGTGCGGTTGGCGCAAAGGATGGTCAGAACCCAAAATTTCAGCTCACAACTGTCTCCAACTTCTTACTTACCTTCTCCAACTCTTGTACATGCCTCCAAACCTCTGTCACATCCTTTGACACCTCTATAAATGGATCAATCTTGTCTCCTAAGTGCCACTTTCAAGTTGACCTAAGGGCCAACAAACAAGGGTTGGCATGACTACCAACAATTCCTCTACTCTCCACAAACACATCTGCACAAGCTGCAACACATCTGTAACACTTTGTAGCTCCTCAACAACATCCTCGTAAGGCCAAATCATCACTGCAACAAGTAATCTCCATGAGCATAAGCATGAAAACCTAGATGAAGACCTAGTACTCATCAAGTGTTCCAACTCAACAACATAGATCAACTTAGAAACCATCTCCAACACCTATAGCAGCAACATCTACTTCTAGCAATAACAATGTTGGAGCGGGGCCCCCCTGGGATGTTTTTGGGTTAATTTTGTCTAAGTTTTGTTGTACGCGCTGCGCGCAAATGATCAAAGGGGCTTTGGGGCGGGTCAAAGTCCCTTAATTATTGTAATGGGTTAAAGGGAAAAACCATGAGTCTCCAACCTGTGAAAATTTCAATCTAGAAATATATAGTTGTAGTGATAGATTTATTTCTCCTACTTATTACTCCGATAAGTTATTTATATAATTCTATCAGTAAATTTTGAAATAAATACTACTGCAACATTCACAATTACATATGCAAAGAAAGGAATAGTAAGGAACATAAGCATAAGAAACAATCACATGTACACACTTATTTTTGGACAATTGTCCCCGGAAAAACCCAATGTGGGAAAACCAATGCAGCAGATGAGGGTTTATATATTATTCTTCAGCAAATGAATATTTACAAGGAATACACTGGCAGAAACATTTAGAAAACACCTGAGGCAAAATTCTCGGACACTCCCGGAGATTTTTTGACACCCGAAAGACCCTCTGACTCCCTCTACGTCTCTCTGCGTGCTTCTCCGCGCAGTGCCTACGTTGGACTGTGTCACTCTGCGTGGGTTCACTACGCTGCAGCTCTGTGTTGTCTTATGTGGCCCTCTGCGTCCCTCTGTGCTCGTACTCAATCACTGCTGACCCCCTCTTCTCCTTATGCCTCTGCAACTCTCCCTCTGAAATCGAATTCTATTCCTTCAAAATCGATCTCCTTTGGGTACTAAGGGCATGCCCGGCTTGCTTTCCAAATTACCCTCAAACCTTCTTTTATAATCTTCTCATTGATGAATCAATGGCCCAGATTAGAAGTTGTAAATTTCTGAAGATGTTCTATGCTAGATGCAAATTTATTTTAAACTTCTAGGGCTCAATCACATGAAAGTAAGATGCAAATAGAACATACCAATAGATCGATGGAAGACAAGCCAAAAACAAAGATAAAGAATGGTGGCATTACGGCAGTCAGCAAGATGCTTCAACCAGCAAAGTCTCCATAAGGTCAGCCAACCCAATGTGTCATACAACCCCAAGGCTGCTCATAAAAAATGCTACATCAAGACGCTGCATCAAGAAGCCCTAACCGCATCAGCATGAGAAGCCCTAATCGCAGCACCATCCGAGAGAGAAGAGAATGCCTCCAAAATGTGTGTGTGTAAAATGAACTCCAAGTCTCTCCAATATATAGTCATGTGTGGGGGTGTGTGACACATCTCTTATGCATGTGGGATAAATCAGGCCGACCTTGCACATGTGGAATAAATTCAAAATACATGTTCTGCTCATCTGATCAAGATGATCTTTAGATCGATCTTGCACCTCTCCGAAAGAGGAATCCAATAAAAATCTTGGCATCGTCATCTAAGCATCACAACATCGAGTTTGGACCTAGTTGCTCAAAATTAACAGAAGTCTAATCAATGGCTAAGATTAAAACTTGACTTGATCTTCGTTCTCTAGAAGATTCACACTTTGTCTTATTAATACCCATTAATTATTTAATTTCCCTAAGTTTAGACTTAAGGTCTCCATTAAAATAATTGATTATTTTAATAAGACATGAACCGAGTGGAATTTCCACAAACTGTTTCTGGGTTCTTTGGAATACTGATGTCCAAGCCTCCTCACAATTTTTGAGACTTGGAACATTTTCCGATGCTACAAAGAGAAATACTCCCTCTTAGCGAGGAAAGTGTTCTAGCAATATCCCTGTTGCATGCTGCTCTGCTTTGAAGCATCCTCTACGTTGTTGATCTCTAGTTGTTGCCCCTCATCTACTGTGTTGCTGCCTTCTATACTGCTGCCCATGACACTGCCACTGTCACTGCCTCATTTGTACTGCAGCCCCCTCTGAATCCTGATCCTATCCATTCTTGCTACTGAAATGGATTTTTGATCATCCCCATCTTCTCTCTGAAATAGACAAACTTTGTCTTCCCCAGAGCCTTTGTGAGGATATCTTCCACTTGTTCTCCTATTGGAGTGTATTGCAACCATACAGCTCCTCGTTGGACACAGTCTCTGATGAAGTGACACCTTCTGTCAATGTGCTTCAACCGATCATGAAACACGGGCTTTTCAGAGAGCTTGATGCAACTCTGATTATCATATAGAATATTGGTCTCTTCCATCTTCTCCTTCAGTAAGTTCACAAGAAGTTTCCGAAGCCATATATTTTGCCTCTGTTGAGCTCAGCACCACGGATTTTTTTTTCCTGTTGCACCAGGAGGTCATCCCTGATCCAAGACTGAAACAATACCCACTGGTACTTTTCCGATCTTCTGGACTCCCTGCCCAATCTACGTCGGTGAACCCACTCAACCTGATGTCATTGCCACGGGTGTACTTCAGTCCAAACTCGACTGTTCCTTGAAGATACCTGAGAACATGTTTAACTGTTGCCCAATAAGCCCTCTTAGGTTCCACCATGAACTGACTGAGGGTATTGACAGCATAACAGACGGTTGGCCTAGTGTTCACCAGATACATCACAAATCCTATGAGCTGCCTATACAATGTGGGATCAGCATCATCATCTTCAGACATGTCGATTTTCTTCTAGTTGGTGATCATTGGAGTAGTCATGGGTCTACAGTCCTCCATCTGAAATCTTTTCAGAATTTTTGTAGTATATCTTCCTTGACCAAGGAAGATCTCCCCCTTCTACTGCCAAACTTCCAACCCCAGAAAATAGTGCATCATCCATAGATCCTTCATGTCGAATTCTGTAGCCAAATTCTCTTTGTAATCCATGATGAGCCTCGATGACCCTGTTAGAAATAGATCATCTACATATAGAACCTGTATCAGGGGCTCACTACCTACCCTTAGATAGTAGAGATTGGGATCTGCGTCACTCTTGACAAATCCCATCTTTTGCAAGTATCTGTCAATTCAGCCATACCAAGCTCTAGGTGCTTGCTTTAGTCCAAACAAAGCTTTCTTAAGCCTGCACACATGAGTCTTATGTTCATGCGTCTCGAAGCCCTCTGATTGTTCAATGTACACTTCCTCTTCTATCACCCCATTTGAGAACGCAGTCTTCACGTCCATCTAGTGAATCTCCCATCCCATCTGCACAACAAGGGATATCACGGATCTAATGGAAGTATATTGGGCTATTGGGGAGAAGGTCTCTTCATAATCTATCCCTTCCTTCTGAGCATACCCCTTAGCCACAAACATGGTTTTAAATTTCTCGATGCTACCATCTGCAACATACTTGATCTTGTAGATCCACCTTAAACCTACAACTGATCTGTCTTGAAGTCTGGGAACCACCTCCCAGACATCATTTGTCTTGATGGAACTGTATTCTTCCACCATCACATTTACCCATACCTGGTGCTGAGTTGCTTTCCGAAAACTAGAAGGTTCTCCAACCTGTGCAACCAAGGCTTGGTACCTCTCAGGCTGCCTGTGTTGTCTCTTCACATTTCGGGGGTGGGGGCTCCGACAAAGTCCTCTGTGTCCCTCAGAATTTGTCGTAGTTCCCTGCTCGTTCTCCCACTGGTAATGGGTGGATGATCTACCTACTCTCCTTCCTGCAAGTCCTCGAGAGAAGTGTCCCTTGGATCCCCATGCCTTGGAGAGGCATTCGTATTACCTTTCGCAAGTCGTTGTCATTGCACCAGCGGATCCTCCTCAGACTGCGTAGCAGAAGTCATCTCTCGGGATCTCCTGAAGACCCTCTCCATGAATTTCACATCCCTCTGCACTACAACTTTCCTGCTCTCCGAAATGTAAATGCGGTAAGCCTTTGCATTCTCGCTGTATCCTACGAGATATCCCTTTTCCGCAGTCATATCCAACTTCTTCCTCTTTTCATTGGGCACATGACAATATGACGTACTATCAAAGACCCTAAAGTGGATCACTTCAGGCTTGCTGCCAGTGAAATCACTTTCTGGTGTGATCTTTCCCAATGCGTTGTGATGAATCCTGTTCTAAACGTAGACAATTGTATTACAAGCTTCAGCCCACAGAACTTTGGGCATGTCTTGATCATACAGCATTTCCCTTGCAGCCTCGACAATAGTTCTATTTTTTCTTTCTACCACACCATTCTGCTCCAGATTATATGGAGCGGTCCACTCTATTCAGATACTTTCCCTTGCGCAGAACCCTGTGAATTCCGTATCAATGTACTCTCCACCATTGTCTGAACACAACACCTTGATCCGATTTCCTGTTAGATTTTCTACCAGAGCTTTAAACTCTTTGAAACGATTGAAGACTTCGTCCTTGGTTTTCAGAAAGTAGATCCAGGTCTTCCTGGAATGGTCATCAATAAAGGTGATGAAACATTCGGCACCACTAAGAGCTCTAGTGGACATTGGTCTGCATATATCCGAGTGTATCAAGCCCAATATACTCTTAGCCCTATTGTTGCTTCTCTGATACGCTGCCTTGGCATACCTTCCCGACACGCACCCTCTACAGACATCATCTCGCTTGGTGCTCAGTTCTGGAACTCCCGTGACGGTTTTCTTGAGAATCCTTAACGCCCCATGATGCAAATGTCCCATTATTCTGTGCCATAGTTCATTCGAGTCCTTCTCATCAGTGCTTCCTATTAGTGCCATTGGAGATTCCAGCTGTAACTTATAAAGTTTATTGCTCCTGACTCCGATTTGTGCTTTCTTCTTCCAACTTGGGTGTTTGACGTATACTTTGTTGCCAATGAAGTAAACGTCATAACCTTTGTTTTGAAGTTGAGACACTAAGAGTAAGTTCATCCCCAACCTAGGTACATGCAGCACATTAGTGGCCTGAAGCTTATTTCCAACCACTGTTTGAAATACTACGGTACCTCTTCCAATAGGGGTACATTTTGCTTTATTACCCATGGTAATTTTAAATTTCATCTTCTCTTCTCGGTAGTTGGAGAAACATTCCCGCACTCCCGTCATATGAGCAGAAGGCCCACTATCAATGTACCAGACTTCAGGAGAAGCAATGCTTGACACAAGCAAACTCTTCTTCCAGTATGGATGCCAAAATAGAAACATCGTGACCCACCTGTTCTTCCATGCTTCTCTTCCTTTCTGGAGAACTGCGTGAACCCTTCCGAGTTGCCACACCAATGTCAGATTTACGTGCACTTGCCGGTTCTTTGTTCCTGTTACTCATCTCTGGCTCTGATACCATGTGAAAATTTAAATCTAGAAATATACAGTTGCAGTGATACATTTATTTCTCCTACTTATTACTCTGATAAGTTATTTACAGAATTCTATCAGTGAATTTTGAAAGAAATACTACTTCAACATTCACAATTACATATGCAAAGAAAGGCATAGTAAGGAACATAAGCATAAGAAACAATCACATGTACACACTTATTTTTGGACAATTGTCCCCAGAAAAACCCAATGTGGGAAAACCGGTGCAGCAGATGAGGGTTTATATATTATTCTTCAGCAAATGAATCTTTACAAGGAATACACTGGCAGATACATTAAGAAAACACCTGAGGCAAAATTCTCGGACCCTCCCGAAGATTTTCTGACACCCAGAAGACCCTTTGACTCCCTCTGCATCTCTCGATGTGCTTCTCTACGCAGTCCTTGTGCTGGACTGCGTCACTCTGCATGGGTTCACTGCGTTGCAGCTTTGTGCTGCCTTCCATGGCCCTCTGCGTCCCTCTGTCCTCGTACTCAGTCACTATTGACTCCCTCTTCTCCTTTTGCCTCTGCAACTCTGCCCTGCAACTCTCCCTCTTAAATTGAATTCTATTCCTTCAGAATTGATCTCCTTCGGGTATTGAGTGTATGTCCGGCTTGCTTTCCAAATGACTCTCAAGCCTTCTTTAATAATCTTTTCATTGATGAATCAACAACCCAAATTAGAAGTCTAATCAATGGCTAAGATTAAAACTTGACTTGATCTTCGTTCTCTAGAAGATTAACACTCTGTCTAATTCATACCCATTAATTATTTAATTTCCCTAAGTTTAGACTTAGGGTCTCCATTAAAATAATTAATTATTTTAATAAGACATGAACCGAGTGGAATTTCCACAAACAGTTTATGGGTTCTTTGGAATAATGATGTCCAAGCCTCCTCACAAATTTTGAGACTTGGAACACTTTCCGATGCTACAAAAATCAACAAAACCATGGTTTGAGACCATGGTATGTGCGCGTCTATGATAGTATAAATATGTAAGAGTCAAGCGATGAAGATATAGATCAGAGATGTATGGATGTTTGACTAATGTTTTGATCTAAGTCAGAGTTTTTGTCTGGCTAGAAAGGCTCCTGCTGGCTATGTGCGCAGAGACCTAAGTCCTAAGCTATGTGCGGACTCTGCTACTGTGTGCGTTGAAGATTGATTGTACTGAATTGTATATCTCTTAATAAAGAAGGCATTTTTGGCGAACCCAAATTCTTATAAGATTGACTATCTTGATTATCTGTTATTCGCTGTAGATTTGAGTCTATTCTGTTATTGTGTATTTACTTCCGTAATTGGTTAATTGCATTTATGCGTGAGAAATAGTCGATGTTAGATAAATAGATCTGAATGAAGTATAGTCAGCTACTATGCGCTAAGTATATTAAGGTATTCTGGGATAATCTGCGAAAGGGTTAGATCTATTACAGCGGTTGCGCAAATATGTTATATTATCTGCAGTTAGTTTGATTAGATCTGCCACATCAAAAGCTCCCTCAGGGTGCGGAAACTTGTTTCCAGCACCCCCCATACTGCTTTGGGTGAGACTTTGGTCTGCACAAGCAAATCACTGCCAAAAGGGCCAGTAGTTGGAGGGTTTTGTTGGTTGCGCGATAACTCCGAACCTGGGTTTGGACCCCTCAAGCCAACAAATGGTTTCTTTGCCAGGACCAGGAACATTTTGAAGGAGATTTGATGTTGTGGCATCCGACGCAAAACTAACTACAAGATTGGTTCAATAAGAAGATACTTGAATTTGCAATCCAAGAAAACAAAAGCTCTAAATTGTTTGTCGAAGATTGGGCACAAAGGTATATCTACACAGAGGTCCACGAAATTTTCTTTGCTTCCTTTGCAACCAAGATGCATGAGTGGTTGTCTCGGCTTTCTGGATTCCAGACCTGCGCAAAGGACGACACAATCACTCAACGGACCCCGGAGTTGGTACATCAATTAGAGAAAACTAGCAACAAGATCACCCGCGCAGTAGATCATTGGATCGATAGTGCTCTGGGAGGAGTTGTAACTGGATTTCCTATTGATCAATTTGTATCGCATTTTGAAGTTGAACAAAGGTTTTTCAAAGGCCCTAGAGGTATGTTCCTGCGCTCTCTGAAGTTGTGGATTAAAATGCTATTGTGTGAACAGAGTACTCTGTGCAGTCATATTTAGTGAATATCCCGTAGAGGCCCATCTACGCGAAGAGGAATAACTTATAGAGTAGATCTAGAAGAAGGTTTTGTTTATAGCCCTCTCAAAGATAAATATTATAGTGACGAAGAGTCTGAAATCAGTAGCTCTGGTGAATCTGCGCACTCTGAAGAAGAAGAATTGCAAAATCAGAATAGTCTTGGGTCGTTGGCCATAGTTAAAATCCCATCCACTCCACTCCCAAACTCATCTCACTCTAACAAGCCATCCACTCCACCTCCACCTCCACCACCAGATGCTGAGATGGTTGCCTCCACGAAGTTACCAACTTTCCGTGGTATCAGGAATGAAGTGTAATATTCCCAATTAGCAGTAGCTAATTGGTAATATTAATTTTGGACAGTTTTGATTTTCTAATGTTAAAGTCAGTTAATAAAGTGGGTGATGAGACACATAACCCACACTAAGGAAATAATTATTCCCTAAAGTCACTTGAGAAAATATTACTAGATAGCGTGGGGTCCATGAGGGTGAAGTGGCAGCGTGAGGGAAGAGGCAGCGTGGGCAGCGTGGGCCCATGACAGCGCAGATGAGTGGGGACAGCGTGGGCCAAGAGGGGCAACGCGGTTTGGTGCTGCCCGGGTGAGAGCAAGGCTCTCAAAGCATAAAAAGGGGAAGAGGCTCCTCATTCTCTCATTCTATTATGCATCTCTGATTTATGTCTTTTGACATTAAGCACGCCTTTGTTGTTGAGCGAAGTCTGCAAGTGTTGTTCAGCACACCGGGTGTCTCCGAGCGGAGATCCCAACCTCAGCCTCGGGGGACTTCGAGTGCCCACTCAGGTGAAGAGATCTATCCATCATTTTTCAGGAGGGAGCCATAGCATCTTCAGCCAAGATCACGCAACTGCTTGGACAGCGCAGTCCCTTGAAGGGATTACGCAGTTTGTGCTAGAGGCAGTTCTGGGAGTGAGGAGATATCAGGGATTTCAGCCCAAGGATAGTGTGGAGGGACCAACCCTTCACTACTCATCATTTTGATACAGGAGGAGGCCATCAGTTGCAGATTTATAAGTCAAGGCCAGCGTACTCACTGGGAGTGCGTTATTTTCCAAGGGAGGTCAAATTTCGGGGTCGGCCATTTCGGGATTCCTTCTTGGGTTTTTCTGGGTTATTGGAGGAGAGCTCATTTCCAGAGTTTCACATTTTTCCAGCAGTAGCAGCAGTCCGACAGCAGCAGCAACATCAACTGGAGATTACGCAGCCCATGACAGAGCAGTCATTCCTTGAGCATTTCTGAGAGTATTTCCAGCTTGCCTTGTGCAAACCAAGGTGCCATCATTCTGCTCCCCTTTGTACTCATTGTCATCTTTCAGTTATATAATAAAATGGCTCAACGTTTCTCCATATTTGCATTATTTGTATGATGTCTCTCTATTTGTTGTAGTTGCTTTGTATTACTGTTTATTTCTATCCGGAATATTACAGTGGTATTAGAGCTCATAGACTTGCCTCAGCCTGTGGAGCAGATTAGTCTATGACACCAACAGGAAAACCATATATCACTTACCAGGGAAGGAAGTACAAGGACCAAGAGCGGAGGCTTGAGACCACTTTTGGAGAAGGGGACTGTGTTCCAGTAGTGGACGCAGAGGAGGAAGAACCAATGGTAGAGGAGAAAGACGAAGGGAGGGAGTTCGGGCAACTCCTCCTAAAGTCTGTGCAGGAGCTATCGAGGAGGATCGAAGAGATGGGGCAGAATTTTACCACAGACCAGAGACAGCGTGAAACCCCAAGGGGTTTTCACATCGGAGAGGGGTCTGGCACTTCCCACCATTTGCAGGAGCAGCTCACAACGCAGCAAGTTGTGTCACTTACTCCCCCACGTTCCACGATGCCCACATTTCTGACTAAAGGCACCGGGACGAGAACACCTCAGGAGCCGGCGCTGGTTCATGTGGGGGATTATTTTGCAGAGTATCAGTCCTATGGGCGAGAATTTGGTGAAGCTCTCACTTTCCATGATTTTGTTCAGCTCAAGAAGGACAGCCAACCCCCTAACCAGAACATAGGGGGTAGATACACACAGGATGGGGACGTACAGCGTACAGTGGGCAGGTTTTTCTTGCCAACATTTGACGGGTCCTCAAAATGTTCGGTGAAGGCTTGGGTGGAGAAGCTGTATATTTATTTCCAGCTCAATCAAATGGCAGAGGGAGAGGCCATCAAGGTGGCAGAGCTGCACCTTGAGGGAGAGGCCCACGATTGGTGGTTCCACGGGATGGCCACGCTGGGTCACTCAGTAGTGACAGCGTATGCAGAGTTTACACGGAGACTGGTTGAGTGGTTTGACCGAAGGGATTGTAATATTCCTAATTAGCACTGCTAATTGGAATATTTCATTTTTGTATAGTTTTGCCGCCTTTAGTTAAATTAATAAATAAAGTGAGAATTAAGGGGTCAACTCACTTAATAAAATAAAGTGCTTTCCTAGTTGATGAACGTTGTGACTTAAAGGAGTGGCCTTGGGGGTCCACACACACACATGAGGGAAGGCCTCACGTTGACCCTAAGGTAACTACGCAGGTTAAGGAGGAGAGCAAGGACGCAGTTAGGGTTTTGAGGGAGCTAGCACTATAAAAGGTGGGGTTTTCACTCCATTTGGCATTGTTGATATGATATTGATATTGAGAGCTAGACTTTTGTCTACTGCAGCACGTCGGTTGTTTAGTCGGTCTGCAGCACTGTTTAGTGCGAACTGAGTGTCTCCGGTCGGAGATCTCGCCCTTGGCTCCGGGGGACTTCGAGTGCCTCCTCGAGCAAGGTTTTTCCTTCAGTTTCAGTTGGTGATTTGCAGTGGATTTCTGGTGGACGTTTTGCAGAGGAGCTGCTCCTTGAGTGACTGCGCAGTCTAGGAGAGAGGACGCAGTTTCAGTTAGGGAGGACGCAGTTATTGTTGTGCAGCGTTGTTGTGAGGTGGTTTGGCGGTGGTTTCAGTGTTTTCCAGCATTGGGAGGTTGTTGTTTCAGCCGGAGGTTTTGCAGGAGAGTTTGGGGCCCCTTTTCCCAGCGTTTTCTTGGGCTTCTGCGCTGTTCCTGGGAGAGAGCGTTTTCTCTAGAGGGGGTTTGTTTGGTGGATTTTCGGAGGTGGAGCACTTGCTTCACGGTTTCTGGGTTTTGTCCGGAGGGTTGAGTACAGCTAGCCTTCCCATTTTCAGCTCATTCCGGTGTGGGGATCAGCCCCTAGTTCCAGCACTTTGCAGCAGCAGTTTTTCTACGGCAGTTTCTCCAGCAGCTAGGACGCAGTCTCTGTTGTAGCCATTTCTTATTCTGAGAGGGTCTCCACTTGCCTAGAGCAAGGATAGGTGCACTCATTCTGATTATCTCTTGTACCCATATATATGTATTCTCAGATTAATAAAATGGCTTAGCGTTCTAGTATTTTATGTGTATTTGTCCCATATTCTAGTTCCGGCATTTTATTCTATATAGCTGCTTGTTGTTTTGCTGTGTATTACTGTCTATTTCCCGTTGGGGATATTACAGTGGTATCAGAGCATAGTTCTGGCTCAGCCAGTGGTGCTAGCAGTCTATGACGCCCGGGGATAACCCCTACTTTGATCAGAGGGGAGACAGGGACGTTGAGAGTAGGTGGGCGTTTCCCTTCGAAGGGAGGGATTCTGATCAGGAGCCACCTGAGACAGATTCAGAGGAGGAGCAGCCTGCGGGGGATACTGTGCAGCGGAACCCGATGGCGGACGATGAGGGTTCGAGGAGATGGGATGCACTCCTCCATCACATGCAGGAGGTGACACAGAGACTTACGGCATTGGAGGTCAGGCAGAGGGAACCCCCTAGGGTTTTCCAGGTCGGTGAGGGATCGGGTATGTCTCACCACGTGCCAGTGCATGATGCTATCCCCATTGTGGCATCTCATGCACCCACGCGATCCACTATGCCCACATTCTTGCCAGAGGACACAGGGGCAGGAGTACAGGGAGGTACACAGAGGGATATTCCAGCACCCACGCGACCTACCATGCCTACTTTCCTGGCAGAGGACGCAGGGACAGCAGTGCAGCGAGAGATAGATCCGGGTCGGATGGCTGACCTTTTTGCAGAGTACCAGGCTTACGGACCGGCGTTCATGGATTCTATCACCTTCAGAGACTATATCCAGGTCCAGTATGGCATTAGACACCGTGATCATCACCAAGGGCACAGGCACCACCGTGATGACCACCGCGCAGCTAGTAGATTTCATTTGCCCACGTTTGATGGCTCATCAAACAGTTCGGCAAAGTCTTGGGTGGAGAAGCTGGACATCTATTTCCAGCTTAACCAGATGTCGCAGTCAGAGGCCATTAAGGTGGCAACATTGCATCTGGATGGTGAGGCCCAGAACTGGTGGTTTCATGGGATGGCGACACTCGGGCATTCTACTGTGACGACATATGCCGAGTTTACCAGGAGGGTGGTAGAGCGCTTTGACAGGAGGGATCCGGAGCAACACTTTGTTGAGCTGACCAAGCTCAAGCAGACTGGGAGTGCAGAGACATACATTTCAGACTTCTTGAGGGTTTCGGTGATGGTACCGGATTTATCTGCAGCTCGGATGGTTTACATGTTTGTGGAGGGGCTGTCAGAGCCACTGCGTGGCCTAGTCCGGTCGAACAGACCGGCTACCCTTCAGGATGCCATCAGCAGGACTCGGGACTTACAAGATGTCTTACCCAGGACTCGGCCACCTTATCCCCAGAGACAGGCCTTCCAGCCTAAGGGTAAGGACACGAGGGTTCCGCCTCCCAAGGCGAAACCTGGACGAGGGCAGTTTGATGATGAGGCCAGGAGAGAGCTGAGGAGGAAGCGGTTGTGCTTCACTTGCCAGGAGCCATGGGCACCGGGACACAGGTGTGCGGCAGGGAAGTCACATTTCATTGAGGTCTTCTCCGAGAGCAGTGGAGAAGAGGATGAGGAGGATGACGTGGAGGCAGGAGACAGCTATGCAGCGCAGGGTACCTTACCACCTCCACCACCCGCCGCAGGTGGGGCATCATTTGCACCCACTGGGGGCGCTCTAGCCGCATTGCGGGGAGTCCCCAAGTATTTGACGCTGCGCGTACGAGGGACGGTGCGCGGGCAGCGGGTTTCAGTCTTAGTTGACAGTGGGGCCACCCACAACTTTATTGATGCCCAGATGGTTGAGCGGAGAGGCATCCAAACAGAGGGTTTTGATGGGTTTTCCGTCTTGGTCCCAGGAGATCAGACTATGGCATGTGCTCGGTATGTTCCTGAGTTATCAGTGACAATGGGCACTTACACATTGACAGACCACTTCTTTGTGGTGGACATTCCGGACACCAACCTGATATTGGGTGTTCAGTGGCTTATTACTCTAGGGAAAGTCACGACGGATTGGAAGGCCCTAGAGATGGAGTGGGATGATCCCAAGACGGGGAGGCATGAGAAGATACGGGGACAGCACACATACCCACCCCAAACAGTGTCAGCACACAGGATGGAGGCGACCTTCCGCAAGGGAGACATAGAGTGGGCGGTAGAGTTGCGGGCTTCAGAGGCAGTGGATACAGGGCAGGCAGTGCATCCTGAGCTACAGTCTATTCTCGATAGGTATGCAGCGGTTTTCGGGGATATTCCACCAGGGCAGCCGCCGGATCGGGGGTTTGAGCATACGATCGAGCTTGAGCAGGGGATACAAGCCGTGATTACCACACCGTATAGGCATCCCAAAGCCTATCGGGACGAGATAGAGCGGGCCATTCAGGAGTTGCTGGCCCTTGGTCACATTCGGCCCAGCACGAGTCCTTTTGCTTCTTCTATAGTGCTGGTGAAGAAGAAGGACGGCACATTGCGCATGTGCATTGACTACAGGGCTCTGAACAAGAAGACCCTGAAGAACAGGTACCCCATCCCCAGGATCGATGAGCTGATGGATGAGTTGAGAGGAGCACGGTTCTTCTCGAAGATTGACCTGAGGTCCGGGTACCATCAGATACGCGTGAGGGAACAGGACATTCCCAAGACCGCTTTCAGGTGTCACTATGGGCACTTTGAGTTTCTGGTCATGCCATTCGGGCTGACCAATGCACCTGCTACCTTCCAGTCGTGCATGAACCACATCTTCAGGGGTCATCTAAGGAAGTTTGTGCTGGTTTTCTTTGATGAGAGCTTCGGGGATTCATTGGTATTTGCACATACTACAGGAAGTTCGTCAAGGGCTTCTCTCAGCTTGCCGCACCCCTCACAGATTTGACGAGGAAGGGGGCATTCAGTTGGTCGGACACAGCACAGCGAGCTTTTGACAAGCTCAAGGAGGTGATGAGCAGTTGTCTTGTGTTGGCGTTGCCAGATTTTACACAGCCCTTTGTCCTAGAGTGTGATGCATCAGGAGAGGGGATTGGTGCAGTTTTGATGCAGGGCGGTCACCCGATTGCTTTTGAGAGCCGGAAGCTCCTTCCACACGAGAGGTTGTATCCCATATACGACAAGGAGATGTTGGCCATTGTGCATGCATTGGCCAAATACCCGCAGTATCTAGTGGGCAACAAATTCAGGGTGAGGACAGATCATAACAGCCTGAGGTACTTTCTGGAGCAGAAGCAGTTGCAGGAGAGACAGCAGAAGTGGATCAGCAAGATCCAAGCCTATGACTTCGACATAGAGTATGTCAAAGGCAAGAACAACGTGGTAGCTGATGCCCTTTCTCGTAGACCGGCCACGTTGTCACTCATGAGCTTGGACGCTAATTGGAGGGCTCGACTGCTGGTTGAGTACTCCAAGGATAGGTTTGCATGTGAGGTTCTGGATGGGCAGGTAGCTGATGACAGGTACAGGGTGATCGATGAGATCATCTATTACAGGGACAGGATCTTCTTGACTGAGAGATCTCAGCTCAAGAAGAAGATACTCCAGGCTTCACACGATTCACCATTGGCGGGCCATCAGGGGTTCACCAAGACATACAGGGCTATCCGGGAGAGGTTCTCATGGAAGGGCCTCAAGGAGGACGTACTCCAGCATGTCAAGGAGTGCGACGTTTGCCAGAGGAACAAGGGGGAGATGAGCCATCCTGCAGGGTTGTTGCAACCTCTTCCCATTCCGGAGGGGAAATGGGAGAGCATCTCGATGGATTTCATCACAGGGTTGCCCATGGTGCAGGGCAAGGACTGCATCTTCGTAGTCGTTGACCGGCTGACGAAGTATGCCCATTTTTTTGCCATATCCGCACATCACACAGCAGCGCAGGTGGCTGAGCTGTTCTTCAAGGAGATTTTCAGATTACATGGTCTACCCAAGACCATCGTCAGTGACAGGGACAGCCGCTTCATGGGCGGATTTTGGCAGGAGCTCTTCCGACTAGTGGGGACCGAGTTGACACCGAGCACTAGCTATCACCCCCAGACGGACGGGCAGACCGAGATAGTTAACAAGTGGCTGGAGAGCTACTTGCGTAACTACGTCAGTGGACAGCAGAGGGCATGGCTGAAGTGGCTGCATTTGGGCGAGTACTGCTACAACACGACGCATCATATGTCTATTGGTATGTCACCTTTCTATGCTTTGTATGGATATCATTCCTTATCTTTTGTGGACATGATGTTTGGTGTTAGCAGGGCTCCGAGAGCCAAGTTATGGATCCAAGAGAGCCAAGATATCCTCCGAGCTCTCAAGGATAACATAGCCACAGCACAGAATCAGCAGAAGTTGTATGCTGATAAGGGTCGGGTGGAGAGACACTTCGAAGTAGGGGACTTGGTCTACCTACGGTTACAGCCATACCGACAGTCTTCGCTCAAGCAGAAGGGGGCGGAGAAGCTTAAGCCCCGCTTTTATGGGCCCTACAGGGTGATACGCAGGATCGGGCAGGTTGCGTATGAGTTGGAGCTGCCCCAAGGCAACAAGATTCATAACATCTTTCATGTATCATGCCTGAAAAAGGCACTGGGCCAGCAGGTGACAGTCACCGAGGAGCTACCACCCACGGATGATGAGGGGCATCTGGTGTTGCAGCCGGAGGCTATTATTGACACTAGGGAGAGGCAGCGGAGGAGCAGGAAGATCAGGGAGTTCTTGGTGAGGTGGAAGAACTTGCCGGATGAGGATGCCACTTGGGAGGATGAGAGGATCTTGCAGCATCCATCACTTCAGTTGCTTGAGGACAAGCAACGTTCTGCCGGGGGAGACTGTAATATTCCTAATTAGCACTGCTAATTGGAATATTTCATTTTTGTATAGTTTTGCCGCCTTTAGTTAAATTAATAAATAAAGTGAGAATTAAGGGGTCAACTCACTTAATAAAATAAAGTGCTTTCCTAGTTGATGAACGTTGTGACTTAAAGGAGTGGCCTTGGGGGTCCACACACACATGAGGGAAGGCCTCACGCTAACCCTAAGGTAACTGCGCAGGTCAAGGAGGAGAGCAAGGACGCAGTTAGGGTTTTGAGGGAGCTAGCACTATAAAAGGTGGGGTTTTCACTCCATTTGGCATTGTTGATATGATATTGATATTGAGAGCTAGACTTCTGTCTACTTCAGCACGTCGGTTGTTTAGTCGGTCTGCAGCACTGTTTAGTGCGAACTGAGTGTCTCCGGTCGGAGATCTCGCCCTTGGCTCCGGGGGACTTCGAGTGCCTACTCGAGCAAGGTTTTTCCTTCAGTTTCAGTTGGTGATTTGTAGTGGATTTCTGGTGGACGTTTTGCAGAGGAGCTGCCCCTTGAGTGACTGCGCAGTCTAGGAGAGAGGACGCAGTTTTCAGCAGGGAGGACGCAGTCATTGTTGTGCAGCATTGTTGTGAGGTGATTTGGTGGTGGTTTCAGCGTTTTTCAGCATTGGGAGGTTGTTGTTTCAGCCGGAGGTTTTGCAGGAGAGTTTGGGCCCCTTTTTCCAGCGTTTTCTTGGGCTTCTGCGCTGTTCCTGGGAGAGACAGCGTTTTCACTGAGGAGGGGTTATTTGGTGGATTTTCGGTGGTGGAGCATTTGCTTCACGGTTTCTGGGTTTTGTCCGGAGGATTGAGTACCGGAGGGTTGAGTACAACTAGCCTTCCGATTTTCAGCTCATTCCGGTGTGGGGATCAGCCCCTAGTTCCAGCACTTTGCAGCAGCAATTTTTCTACGGCAGTTTCTCCAGCAGCTAGGACGCAGTCTCTGTTGTAGCCATTTCTTATTCTGAGAGGGTCTCCACTTGCCTAGAGCAAGGATAGGTGTACTCATTCTGATTATCTCTTGTACCCATATATATGTATTCTCAGATTAATAAAATGGCTTAGCGTTCTGGTATTTTATGTGTATTTGTCCCATATTCTAGTTCCGGCATTTTATTCTATATAGCTGCTTGTTGTTTTGCTGTGTATTACTGTCTATTTCCCGTTGGGGATATTACAGGGATCCAGAAGAGCACTTTGTTGAGTTGACCTAGCTCAAGCAGACCAGGAACCCGGAAACCTACATTTCAGAGTTCTTGAGGCTTTCGGTGATGGTGCCCGACTTGTCCTCAGCCAGAAGGATCTACATGTTTATTGATGGGTTGGCAGAACCTCTACGTGGGTTAGTCAAATCCACGAGGCCTGCTACACTTCACGATGCAGTTGGGAGGACCAGGGATTTGCAGGATGCTCTACCCAGGACTAGAGCTCCTTTCCCCCAGAGACTGGCATTTCAATCGAAGACGAAGGACACAAGGGTTCTACCTCCGAGGGGGAACCAAGGCCGAGGGCCTTTGGACGATGATACCCGGAGAGATTTGAGATGGAGGGAGCTATGCTTCACGTGCCAGGAACCATGGGCACCGGGACATCGATGTGCCGCGGGAAAGGCACACTACATAGAGGCCTTCACCGACAGCGACGAGGAAGAAGATGCATATGAGGAGATAGAGGCAGGAGGCAACGCTATAGTGCAGAGAGGGGATCATCAACCACCTCCACCCCCAGGAGCAAGAAGGACAATGTTTGCACCTACTGGGGGAGTCCTTGCTTCCTTGCGAGGGGTTCCCAAGTATTTGACACTACGTGTCCGGGGCAGCGAATTTCAGTGCTAGTTGACAGTGGGGCCACCCACAACTTTATTGATGAACAGTTGGTAGAGTGAAGGGGCATACCGACAGAGAGATTTGATGGGTTTTCAGTACTGGTACCGGGTGCCAGAAATATGCAGTGTGCTAGATATGTGCCGACATTATCAGTGACCATGGGGACTTACACTATGACAGATCATTTCTTTGTGGTGGACATTCCAGACACCAATGTAGTGCTGGAAGTGCAGTGGTTGATCACGTTGGGGAAGGTCACCACAGACTAGGAAACTCTTGAGATGGAGTGGACGGATAAGAAGAGTGGCAAACATGTGATGATCTGAGGTATGCACACTTATCCTCCGCAGACAGTATCAGCACACCGGATGGAGGTATACTTCCGGAAGGGAGATATAGAGTGGGCAGTGGAGCTGCATATTTCAGAGGCAGGAGCTACAGGACAGGCAGCTCACCCAGATGTGCAGTCGATTTTGGACAGATATGCTACAGTTTTTGGGGATATACCTCCAGGGTAGCCACCGGATCAGGGGTTTGAGCACACCATTGAGCTTGAGCAGGGCATTCAGGCCGTGATTACTACACCCTATAGGCACCCCAAAGACTACAAGGATGAGATTGAGAGAGCAATTCATGAGCTCTTAGCGCTGGGAAACATCTGACCCAGCATTAGCTCATTTGCTTCTTCTATTGTACTGGTGAAGAAGAAGGATGGCACACTGAGGATGTGCATCGATTATCGGGCTCTCAACAAGAAAACCATGAAGAACATATACCCCATTCCGCAGATTGATGAGCTGATGGACGAGCTGAGGGGATCGAAGTTCTTCTCGAAGATTGCTCTAAGGTTGGGCTACCATCAGATCCAAGTGAGGGACTAGGATGTTCCCAAGACGGCCTTCAGATGTCTCTAAGGCAATTTTGAGTTTTTGGTGATGCCCTCTGAGCTAACCAATGCACCGGCCACCTTCCAGTCCTGTATGAACCACATCTTACATGGTCAGTTGAGGAAGTTTGTGCTTGTATTCTTCGACGATATCTTGATATACAGCTAGACATGGGAGGAGCACCTACAACACAATGAGGTGGTATTGCGCATATTGGAAAAGCATCATTTTTATGCTAAGCTCTCCAAATGCAAGTTTGGGCTGACAAAGATACTCTATTTGGGGCATATCATTGGTGTGGATGGAGTGAGAGTCCACGAGGAGAAGATCCGGGCCATTCGGGATTGGTCGAAACTGAGGACCGTGACTAAGCTCCGGGGATTTGTAGGCATCTGCACCTACTACCGGAAGTTCGTCAAGGGGTTTTTCCAACTTGCTGCACCCCTCACTGATCGTACCAAAAAGGGGGCATTCAGTTGGACGGACACAGCGCAGAGGGCCTTTGACAAGCTCAAGGAGGTGATGAGCAAATGTCCAGTCTTGGTTTTGCCAGATTTCACGCAGCCCTATGTCTTGGAGTGTGATGCCTCAGGAGAGGAGGTGGGCGCAGTGTTAATGCACGAGGGCTACCCCATAGCTTTCGAGAGCAGGAAGCTATTGCCGCATGAGAGGTTGTATCCCATATACGACAAGGAAATGTTGGCTATCATGCATGCACTAGCCAAGTTCCGACAGTACTTGATGGGGAACAGGTTCAAGGTGAGGACTGACCACAACAGCCTCCAGTTCTTTTTAGAGCAGAAGCAGATGCAGGAGAGGCAACAGAAGTGGTTCAACAAGATCCAGGCGTATGACTTTGACATTGAGTACGTCAAAGGGAAGAACAACGTGGTGGTCGATGCTCTATCCCGCAGACCAGCAGCGTTGTCTCTGATGAGCATAGACACGGATTGGAGGGTGCAGTCACTGGTGGAGTACTCCAAGTACCATTTTGCCTGTGAGAAATTGGATGGTCAGATCACAGATGACCGGTACAGGGTGATGGATGAGGTGATATTCTTCAGGGACAGGATCTTCTTGATCGAGAGCTCTCAGCTCACGGAGAAGATATTGCGTGCCTCCCATGACTCACCATTATCAGGCCACCAGGGGTTCACCAAGACCTACAGGGCCATCAGGGAGAGGTTCTCTTGGAGAGGCCTCAAGGAGGACGTACTTCGGCATGTCAGGGAGTGCGAAGTGTGTCAGCGAAACAAAGGGGAGATGAGTCACCCAGCAGGACTACTACAACCACTTCCCATTCCGGAGGGGAAATGGGAAAGCATCTCAATGGACTTCATCACTGGGTTGCCCACGATACAAGACAAGGATTGCATCTTTGTGGTCGTTGATCGACCGACAAAGTATGCACACTTCTTCGCTATATCAGCACGGTACACAGCAACACAGGTAGCGGAGTTGTTCTTCATGGATATTTTTAGATTGCATGGTCTCCCGAAGACCATTGTTAGTGACCGACACAGTCGTTTCATGGATGGCTTTTGGCAAGAGCTTTTCCGTTTGGTGGGTACAGAGTTGACTCCAAGCACCAGTTATCACCCTCAGACGGACGGGCAGACAAAGATAGTGAACAAGTGGCTTGAGGGCTACTTGCGAAACTATGTCACGGGGCAGCAGAAGGCATGGATACGCTGGTTGCACTTGGGAGAGTACTGCTATGTCTCCGTTTTATGCTTTTATGTATACCATGCTTTGACTTTTGCTGACATGATGTTTGGTACTAGCAAGGCCCCCAAGGCCAAGGACTGGATCCAAGAGAGCCAGGATATACTCCGGGCTCTTAAGAATAACTTAGCTACAGCTCAGAACCAACAGAAGTTGTATGCCGACTGGGGACGGGTTGAGAGGCAGTTTGAGGTAGGGGACTTGGTCTGCCTACGACTTCAACCATACCGGCAGTCCATGCTAAAGCAGAAGGGGGCCTAGAAGCTCAAGCCCCGCTTCTATGGACCTTACAAGGTGATCCGCAGGATTGGGGAGGCTGCATATGAGTTAGAGCTACCTACAGATAGCCGGATCCACAACATCTTCCACGTATCATGCCTGAAAAAGGCCTTGGGGCAGCAGGTGACTGCAATAGAGGAGCTTCCACCTACAGATGATGAGGGGCATTTGATGTTGCAACCAGAAGCCATCATAGACACCAGGGAGAGACATCTATGGAGCAGGACAGTTAGAGAGTACTTAGTGAGGTGGACGAACTTGCCAGATGAGGATGCCACTTGGGAGAGTGAGAAAATCTTGCAACACCCATCCTTGCAGTTGCTTGAGGACAAGAAACATTTTGGCGGGGAGGACTGTAATATTTCCAATTAGCAGCAGCTAATTGGTAATATTAATTTTGGCCAGTTTTGCTTTTCTAATGTTAAAGTAAGTTAATAAAGTGGGTGATGAGACACATAACCCACACTTAAGAAATAATTATTTCCTAAAGTCACTTGAGCAAGTATTACTTGACAACGTGGGGTCCATGAGGGTGAAGTGGCAGCATGGGCAACGTGGGCCCATGACAGCGCAGATGAGTGGGGACAACGTGGGCCAAGAGGGACAACGCACTTTGGTGGGGCCCGGGTGAGAGCAAGGCTCTCAAAGCATAAAAAGGAGAAAAGGCTCCCCATTCTCTCATTCTATTATGCATCTCTGATTTCTGTCTTTTGACATTGAGCACACTTTTACTATTGAGCGAAGTCTGCAAGTGCTGTTCAGCACACCGGGTGTCTCCGAGCGGAGATCCCAACCTCAGCCTCGGGGAACTTCGAGTGCCTGCTCAGGTGAGGAGATCTATCCATAGTTTTTGAAGAGGGAGCCATAGCATCTTCAGCCAGGATCACGCAATTGCTTGGAGAGCGCAGTCTCTTGGAGGAATTACGCAGTTTGTGGTAGAAGTAATTCCGGGAGTGAGGAGATATCAGGGATTTCAGCCCGAGGATAGTATGGAGGGACCAGTCGTTCACTAATCATCATTTTGATATAGGAGGAGGCCATCAGTTGCAGATTTATCATTCAGGGCCAGCGTACTCACTAGGAGTGCGTTATTTTCCAAGGGAGGTCAAATTTCGCGGTCAGCCATTCCGGGATTCCTTCTTGGGTTTTTCTGGGTTATTGGAGGAGAGTTCATTTCCAGAATTTCACATTTTTCTGAGCAAGGGAACAACCCCAAAGAGATATTCCATTCCAGCAGCAGCAGCGGTCCGGCAGCAGCGACAGTAACAACTAGAGATTACGCAGCCCATGACAGAACCGCCATTCCTTGAGTATTTCTAAGAGTATTTCCAGCTTGCCTTGTGCAAGCCAAGGTGCCATCATTCTGATCACCTTTATACTCATTGTCATCTTTCAGTTATATAATAAAATGGCTCAGCATTTCTCCATATTTGCATTATTTGTATGATGTCTCTCTATTTGTTGTAGTTGCTTGTTTATGTTGCTTTGTATTACTATTTATTTTTATCTGGAATATTACATGAAGACAGACCAATTCTGGTTTGTTACCGACGTTGTATGGACAACGCAGCAGCTAATAATGAGGATGTTAACAAAGCACAACTGGCCACTGCTTTTCAATAGCGCGCGCTGGATTGGTACATAAGGTATGTGGCGACAAACCCTAATGCCGCATTAAAGGAACAATTCAAGAGGCCGAAATCGTTTGCACAATGCGTAACTGAGTTGAAGGATATTCGATAAGAATTGAACAAATCCATATGGGACACGGATCAACGGCCGAAGCGCACAATCAGAGATGGAGGATTTACTATTGATAACACCCAACACAGAGTGGTTCATTGCTACGTTGCTACAACATCTACGCCAACCGCTAAGTCAACAGAACATTGCCACGCAGGCTGAAGCCGTAGAGATTGCAATGAAGCTAGAATCTTCGCCAGTACCAGTTGTGCAGATTGGGACCCAGCAAATCCAAAGCCAGTTGGAGGCGATGCACTTAGAAATAAGGAGTCTAGTATCTACGCAAGGATAAGAGAAAGGAGGCATGCGAAGATGTATGGTGTATACGTTGCAAAATTGCCGAGCATCACAAGGATCAGTGTCCTATATTCAATGATTATCTATCAACCGGAGGACCAAGCCCGCTGAAGAGCGCGGCTGGACCGATTGGAACTCCTACATTATGGTGCGTGATTTGTCAAGCAATGGGTATGCATACGACAGACTTCTTCCCGAGGATTGGTAAATATATCCCTGACCTTAAGCAACCGTTCTGCAAGTTTTGCTCATCGGTGGGACATGAAGAACAACACTGTCGCAGCTTGGATTTGATGATTGACTGAGCTGACCTATATAGGATGCACGCTGAACCAACCTCACTAGCATCCCTGTCTGGGCATGGTGGATTCCAAAGTAGAGGACGAGGAAGAGGAGGAGGAGCAAGTCGAGGAAGGGGGCAGCTCATCTGCTATAATTGTGGAGATGTGGGCCATTCCGCGCACAACTGTCCAAACCCAACACGACAGTCTTGCAGGTACTGTAGATAATTTGATCATATTCAAATGGTAAGAGCTGAGTTGAACGAGGAAGAACCAAGTGTTAATATCGTCACTAGGAGTGGTGCATCCACTGGTGAAGACAAAGGGACAAATCCTGAGACTGATCTCTAGATCTGAAAAGCACCTGAAAAGAAAGAAGGATTCAACTTACAGAGAGAAAAGGAAACCTTTGTAGAAGCGAAAAACAGTTTCGTAGAAGCGGGCGCCTCAACATCAAGCAAACCCATGGACGTGGTCGAGGTAGATGAAGAGATAAAGCCCTTCCTACAGGCTTGTATCAAATTATTGCGCAATAAGAAGGCAATCGAGAACCTCCAAGCGTTGATAGACAGCTGCGCAGAGAAAGAACAGCCCCGGATGGAGCAGAAGGTTGTTAACAAGATCTATGAGAATAAAAGAAGAATTGGACGGGAAATGCGCTTGACTGCTAAGATTCGTGCATATGAGATGGTTCAGGTCATTCTGGATCTGGGATCTTATGCGAATGTTTTACCAAAGCAGACTTGGCAACGAATGGGAGAACCTAACTTGGAATGGTACACTATCCAACTGCGCATGGCAAATCAGCAAAACATTATAGTAGTAGTAGATATCGAAGGAGTAAGGGTACTCGCAGACTTTGAAGTTATACAGATTGTTGATGATACTGATCCGTATCCTGCGCTGTTGGGTTTAGATTGGGCTATCGATATGGGTGGCATCATCAATCTTAAGTGCGCAGTATGATATTTGAAAATAATGGAACCAGGGTTGTCGCCCCCCTAGATCCTGCAGAAGTTGAAAGATATACAGAGTCGGTGCGCGCAGATGATGATGTCGATCATATCTATAAGTTGACTGTGCGGGATGAAGATTGGATCAACCCGACAACCGATGGTAGACTCAACTAGGAGAAGGATAACTCCTGCTTTTCAGATTCAAATGAGGAACTGGGGAACTAGCAAAACCGGTTGTATGAAGTATCTGCGTTGCACTACAATCGGGTGACAAAATCTCTTCAGTGTATATCCTCAGAGGTACGAGAATAGCCTTTTTATGATGGTCTGACTAATGTTAACATGTTTTTATAAGAACTTGAAAAAGTTGTTCAAGAAGCACAAAGGTTCCATGCACTTGATATAGCGTTGCGCTCAACCTCAGAACGATGGTGGGAGACGCACAAGGAAAACTTGGCTAATTGGGGAGAATGCACCCGCATGATGCGTTTGCGATTTGAACATCCAAATATCAGAATGGGAGAGACCGATTCTGGAGAAGGCAATCCGCGCAAACATTTGGTTAGATGGACTGAAGCGTGGGGCGCAGAACCTAGGCCAGAATGGTTGCATATATTCATCCACACTTTGGGGAAGGTGCCTATGGACTGGTACCGTGAAACTGAGCTGCGACGAGGAACGAATGAATGGACTGCGATAACGAAAAGTTTTATCTTGACCTTTAGTTTTGAAAGTGGGTTCAAATGCCTGAATGAGGCATTGCAGGATATTCAGGAAGTCATATTTGACACCACAAAACCGAAGGTTGAGCGCGCCTTGCCAGCATGGGATGCGCAGATTAAGGACATCATTAATCATCGAAACTTTTTAGTTGAAGATAATGAGGAATACCCAAGGAACATTATGATCCCTGAATTTGAAGGACAATGTGCAGTTGTTGGGCCTATGATTAAGTCACTAGATATAACTAAGCCTCTGAAGATTCGGCAAGTTAATCTTGGCTCAGAGAAACAGCCGAAGCTAGCAAAGATAAGGGAATACTAGGATGATGATACGGTGGGTAAGGTCGTTGAGCTATTAAAGGAATATCAAGAGTTGTTCCCTGTGAAATTTTCTGATCTGAAGGGGATAGTAGGAGATCTTGGGGTAATGAAAATCACCTTGAAACGGGATGCACGACCTGTAAAGAAGCGCCCATATAGGCTGAATCCCAAATCAAGCAAAAAGTCAAAGAGGAATTGGAGAAAATGGTTGCTGCAGGAATCATAAAACCAGTAGAAGAATCAGATTGCGTGAGCCCTATGGTGGTGCGGGACAAGAAAACCAAGGGAGAAATAAGGATTTGCGTGGATCTGCGCAAACTAAATGATGCTTGCGTACATGACCCATTCCCGACCCAATTTTCTGATGAAATCCTGGACAATGTAGGAGGACAGGAGGCCTACTCATTCACGGATGGTTTCTCAGGATATCACTAGATCAAAACCGCGTCGGAAAATAGAAGCAAGACAACCTTTGCGACAGAATGGGGATCCTTTCACTATACAGTCATGCCATTCAGTTTGAAGAATGCACCAGCTATCTTCTCGCACGTTGTAGTAGCTGCATTCAAAGAATACATCCATAAATTATTAGAAGTATACTTTGATGACTGGACTGTCTTTGGATTATTGAAGAAGCATGTGTCGAGTCTGCGCCTAATGCTAGATACTTGCCAGAAGTATCAAATCTCGCTCAATCTAAAAAAGGTGTATATTCTGGGTTCCATTGGGGATCTTGCTAGGTCATATTGTTTGTCAGCGATGGTTGATGGTGGATCCAGCAAAGATTGTTGTTATTGTTAACCTGGAAGTTCCTGCAAATGTCAAACGGATGCGCTCAATTTTGGGACACACAAGGTATTACAGGAAGTTCATTCAAGGCTACGCGCTGATCACTACGCCCATGGAGAAATTGTTGAAGAAAGATGCTCTCATTTTGTTGGGATGCGGACTGCTAGAAGAGCTTCGAATTGCTTAAGGAGAAGATGGTCATTGCGCTCATATTGGTCTTTCCAAACTGGACGAAGGAATTCCATGTATATGTCAATGCCTCCTGCATCGTGCTGGCAATTGTCTTAGCGCAGCCAGGAGTCGGGGAGATTGACCACCCTATTTCATTTGCAAGTAGGAAATTTTCAAGTGCGGAGCGTAACTATTCGACCACAGAGAGGGAAGGATTAGCTATAGTCTACGCGCTGCAGAAGTTTCGCCACTATCTGTTGGGAGGCCATTTTAAAATGTTTAGGAACCACTCTGCTCTGAAGTACCTGGTCAACAAGCCTGTGTTGGGGGGGAAGATTTGCAAATGGCTATTTTTATTTCAGGAATATGACTTTGAAGTAGTTGTGAAACCTAAGAGACTGAATGCTGGGCCCGACCATCTGCTGTGCATTGAAAGTGGAGAAGAGCCAACTAACCCGGAAGATGGTTTACCAGACATGCAGCTATTTGCCATCAAAGTAGTTGATGATCATTTTGCAGATATTATTCATTTTTTTACCACTGGAAGTGCGCCCATGGAATATACGCTGAAACAAAAGAAATAACTGGTCACATGCGCATCTGACTTTACTTTGATTGATGGTCAGTTGTACAAAATGGGTGCAGATGAAGTCCTAAGAAGGTATGTGTTGGAATTCGAGAGACGGTATATATTAGCTGAGGCTCATGGAGGGGTGGCAGGAGGTCACTATGCAGGGAAAGCAACTGCGTAGAAGATTTTACGAGTTGGTTTATGGTGGCCCACGATGCATAGTGATGCACGTGAATATTGTCGCGCTTGTGATGTATGCCAAAGGACGGGGAGATCGTCGCACAGAGATGAGATGCCCCTGCACCCTCAAATGACTTTGCAAGATTTTGACAAATGGGCCATTGATTTTGTCGGACCTATTGACCTCCAGGAAAGAAGACAGGTGCATGCTACATAATCACTGCGACAGACTATGTGACCAAATGGGCTGAGGCTAAGCCTGTGAAGGACTCTAGTGCAGACACAGTCACACACTTCATTTTTGAGAACATCTTGACTCGGTTTGGGTGCCCTAAGATTTTGATGAGCGATCAGGGTATACACTTTGTGAATGAAACTATTCTAGCGCTGACTGAACAATTCCAAATTCATCATCAGAAGAGTACTCTGTATCACCCTCAGGCGAATGGTGTAGTGGAATCTTTTAATAAGATATTGGAGACTGCGCTCACTAATATTTGCAATGCTAATCGAAATGATTGGGATGTGCGCATACTTGTGGTTCTTTGGGCATATAGATCCACGTGCAAGAAGTTGACAGGAAAAACACCGTTCAGAATGGTGTATGGGCAGGAAGTTGTTATGCCCATGGAGTATATTGTCCCGAGTTTGCGCATTCCAGCGTTCACTAATATGGCTGAGCAGGATATTATGGAAGAACAATTGTCATAGTTGGTCACGCTGGAAGAGGACCGGTTCATTGCAGGTTTCCATCAGCAGGTGCAAAAGGCGTGCGAAAAGGCTTGGCATGACATGCACATACAAAAGGTCTTTAAAGAAGAGGATTTGGTTTTCTTATATGACAGCAAGTTTGCGCGCCACCCAAGGAAGTTCAAAATGCATTCGCTCGGACCGTCTATTATCAAAGAAATCACAGAAGGCAGTGCAGTGCGCCTGGCCAAATTAAGCAGAGAAGACCTTCCTGGGTATATCAATGGAAGTTGATTGAAACCCTACAGGGATAACCCTCTCCCTGCGCTCACCAAATGACTATAGGGTCGGAAGTATGAGTCTGCGCAACAAGGATGGCGGATGCGCAGACAGGTGTGAGGATCGCGCAGCCGCTGCGCGATGAGGTTGACTTGGTCGCAGAGGTGCCAAAATATAGTCGTTGGAACAATAAATCTAGACAAGGCAACGTTCTTACCATTTGCAAGAGCAGTTAACCTGCATTTAATGAGGAGATTATGCCAGATTTGGAGCCGTTTTAGCATTTATGGGGCTACATTGATGAGCAGAGGACCATTTAAGACGCGCCTACACTATAAATATGACTAGAAGAGTCACATTAGTTCCCTTTGCTTTCTATGATTTCTGTGCGATTTGTGCTCTCTTCTCTTCGAGTATTGTCTGAAGCTTATGCCTGGCCTTGATCCAGTCTTTGAAGAGGAGTTGCGCCGCCAAGGTTTGGGTCATCTTATTCCACCCAGTATGACTGCCACCAAGCCCACACCTTCTGCGACACCGGCCGAGGAGACCCTTGCGTAGGCCACTGAAACCCTTGCGCCAGTCCAATCTAAGAAGGGACAGTCTTCTGAGTCCCGAAAGTCTCCCCACCAGAAGACCCTGAAGCCGCGCTCAACCGCTGCAGTGCGCCAGAAAAAACCTATGGCTGATTTAACCGAAACCATCATGGAGGAGGATGTTGTGGAAGTAGTCGATCCCATCTCGCGACATCTTGCGTATGTCGCGCCGCGCAAATCCTCAGTAAAAGTCCCAAAGGATCTAGACAAGGTGCGGTCATACATCAACATGGCGTTGCTCCCAGAAAATGTGCATGTCGAAGGCGACATGTTCGAAAAGATCCAACTACTCAAGATGGAAGATTGGGAACTGGCGGATCAAGAGAAATTCCTGGACCTTGCGCCCACTGTTATCACTCCCCCCAAACTTCCCAAGGCTGAAAATAGGATTGGAGAAAGGTAACCACAGACCAAGCTTTAGGTCAAGTAGCTAGCCCTACCAAGACCAGAGAGGGCTCTCTCGTTGTCACTTTTGCAGTCAAAGGAATGACTGAGTATCTAATGATCTTAGGCTAGGTATGTAAGCTCAGTAAACAAGATTTTTTTGATATTTTTAGTGCTGGATGGAAAATTCAGTAAGTAGACCGTGTATAAGGATTTTAGGTCTGAACTCCAAGGTGAATTTGCAGAGAATATGTGAGGCTAGATAGGTAGTTTGAAAGCATTTAAATAGTTCATTGAGTATAGGATGAAGTATAAGAGAGTTTGAATGAGCACTGAGGTGAATTCATTCAGTTTAGAAGCAAATAAACATAGCAATGTAAACCTTGTCTAAAACAAAGCATGCATAAACATGATTTCTTCTCATAAACTTACAAGATAAACATATATGAAGAAGAAGACATGGTATTAAGCATGAAATGATAAAACATACATAAGAAAAATAGATGCTCCAATGCATACCACAAGTATCTCAACACAATTCCTGCAAATTTGTCTATGATTTCATTTCAAATTGTTGATTACAAAAGCTCCACTGCAATATGAGACTATCCAACCCAACAAAAGACTAAAGAGAGTCTACTTATAAAAAATATGGACTATGACACCTCATCAGGTCGAAATCCCATTCAAAATGGATCATAAATACACAAGATGAATCATTTCCTAGATTCTAGGGAGGTTAGAAACCATTCCCTGAATTTTAGCTTTGAACTAGGAGTGTTTGTCCCTTATTTTAATTACATATTCCCTCATGATAAGAGGCAAAAACCAACTCAATAACTCTAATGCCAACTCATAGGACAACAAAACCTCGAATTTGTGACAATTTCTGAGCTTGACAAGTGTCCTGAGGAATCCAATGCTGATTTGTGACATTTCTGACAGAAGGGTAACAAAAATTTGTAGAAGCGTAACAAGGGCTCACAGAAACGTAACAAGGGAATTGCCAAAAATCAGCAAAAATAGGGCTTAAACATGGATCCATATATCTCTAACCATAACGGTTTTAGAAAAATTGAGATAGGTTTTTGTTCTTTGGCATGTTATGAACAATAACCGCCTCCAGTTTTCCAAAATACTTTTCCATTAGCTCATAATACAAGTTTGAAGTTGATCACTCAAAATTTGCAGAAGCGTAGCGCACTCTGAGTAGAAGCATAACACCTACTTGTAGAGGGAGTTTGGAGGCCTTCCCAGAGGATTTTTGGGATGAAAGTGGTATTGTTGGAAAGCTTAGGATGTCTGCTACAAAATGGAGTCATCAAGCACTGCAAAACCCGGCTCCAAACCCCTGAAAATTTGATTTGAAGACAACTATTCAAAAGTGCAAAAAATGACCTAGAGCAACTATATTTTTGGAATTGCTGTCAAACCATAACACTTGTGCATAAACTGAAGGAGGGTTTTGGTTTTTGGCCTATGATTGACAAAAACCTCTTTCACTTTTGTAAAATTCATCTCCATTACTTCAGAAACGGATTTTGAAGCCAAATTGTCCCTGTGTGCAATGTAAACCCTGGCTTGATCACGAAGCTCTAAAAATCACACCATTAGTCTGAGTTGACTCAAACCTAGAATGGTGACCTCCCTTATGGACCTTCTTCTCACTCTCCATGATGTTTTTCAACAAGGAAAGTCCTAGCTTGATGCAGTGTATAGGGAAGGTGGAAAATTAGGATAACAAGGGATAGTGGTAGAGTGGTTTTAGGGACAGAAATGAAGTGGAAGGATGTTAGGGAAAAATCCCTAAAAATTTGGGGAGGTAGGGTGGTGAGTTGGCTACAGGATGCAAGTGGAAGTTTTGGGAATGGGCATGTGAAAGGTGCCCAAAAGGTCGAAACACAAGGTTTCACTAGTTTTTCTGCCAAAATGTAATGAAAATTAGGGTCTTAATGAAATTGATGGAAAAGAGAGCTGTGAGTGATAGATGTTAGGGTATGGTGTATGAAGGTTATATTAAGGTTGTAGATGGTTATATTAGGGTTTTATCAGCTAAAACAAACAAAAGATGAAAAACACCAAAAGCGCAGCACCTGCACGGCACGTAGTGGAGGTAACCTAATGAAGGAAACCACTCATTTGCTGATGAATTTTGACTTGAGAGAGGTATGGAGGGTGTCCACTTATTGTTTAGGAAGTGTATGAACCTTTGTGCAATGGTTTTGAACCTTGGAGAATTGATTTGGAGCTCAAACACCAAAAGCGCAGCACCTGCGTAGCACACCCAAAAGCGTAGCACAGGTAGTGTTGGCACAAATTTGCTTATTTTTCTTCAACCCATAGCAGCTATGGAGTATGATGACGAGAAGGGAGGAGCTCTTTACTTATTTCCATATCTTTTCTAACTCCCTATGCAAATGACTTGTATGGTGAAAATGAGATTTTGTTCGCTTTCTTTTATGACATAATTGACTCTTATGGTGGCGAAACAAATGAGACCTAGACTCTGATCTAAATGAAGGTGTTGTGAATGACCTCAGACCCTAGATGATTGATAGATGACATGACCTTTGAAATGATGATGACCATGAATGGAGTGAAGGGAGTAGTATTTCAAAATTTATACCTAAACATATTCAATCAACAAAATTTAATTTGAAAACTGACTTGAAACATGAAATTTTGACCTAGGACCACTACTAAGTAAACCTAAAAGAGTACATTTGATCACTGAACATTTGGACACTAACACCCACCAAGTACCTGGAGAAGATCCCTTATGACGATAGTGTGGTCAGAGTTGAGCCGATGTCCTGGGCGTTGGGCCTATAGAAATCGGGGTTGTTCAAACTCCTGCACATTCCGCACTTCGAGTGCAGCCCAATCAATGATATATGTGTGCGCCAGCTGCTCACCCTTGTCCAGGATGATTGCCTATGGCTAGGAGGGTCGATTCCGATCGATGTGGCGCTGACCAATCGGATCACCAACTTGCCCGACCAGGGGGAGGACCCTGCGACAGCTTTTGGAGGAAAACGCCAAGAGCGCAGAGTGGCCAAGGAGGTCAAGGAAAAGTTTAAGGTCTCGCGCAACACCCGAGGTTTCCTGGTTCAGGAAATCAATGATCCCGCAGTATAGATTGGCACGCTGATCCCCGCGTGAAAGGTAATGCGGAAGTGTCAGCCGAAGGAAGTTCCAGAACATGTCATTGCACTAGCAAGGCAATGTGAGAAGGTCATGCAATTTAATTGGTCCTAATACCTGTGCACCAAATTTTTGGCCAATGTGTGTGAAGTCCAAGAAGAAGGGAAGAACTTTTATTATGCTTAGTTGTTGCTCCTCATCGCGTTAATCAGATGGAGGACGTCGCAGGATACGTAGTTCCCCGACGTTGAGCCAGACATGTGCGAAGCCGCGCGCTATGCCACCTTGTGGAACTCTAAGATCCCCTCAAGAATCACGGAGAGCAAGACCTTTTGGGTGTTGTTCGACTCTGCATTATTCCAGGCAATTAAGTCAAAGACGCGGTTATCGCCGACCCTCTAAGAACAGTATAAACAAATTGCAAAATTTCACAACATGCATATCCGCGCGAAGGGCACTATGGAAGGAATTTGGTATGAACTGCCATACCTGGTCACTGCGGACGACTTGGTGCGCATCACAGTAGAATGGCCACTTGCATGGTTAGAGCCCCGCACCACTGGGGGTGCCTCTTCGTCCGTGCTGAAGACCCCAACCAAGCCGCGAACAACCAAGGACACACAACAGAAAGGCAAGGATACAGAGAGAGACCCTGAGCCTACTACAACAAGAGAAAAAATTGATTTAGAGAAGGAAGCCGAGGAGAAAGATAGTGAAGGCGCCAAGGCACCTACAACGCAGACAACTAAAGGCACTAAAAGAGGTTATCAGGCCTCTGTGGGCCCACGCAACAAGAGGAAGGGTTCCAAGATGGCAGGCACAGAGGACCTCACCCTCACCGAAGATGACTTCAACAAAATTGAGAACACGGTCAAGTCTGCCATGGAGGACATTTAGAACGATATGGAACCGCAGTACAATTCAGTTCTCGAGGGAGTACAATCGGACCTTCGGGACCTCAAAATGCAAGCGAGCGCGATTCAAGAGAGCGTGAAGCAAGCGAGCCTGCAGCAAGCAAGCGTGTCGACACCCAGCATCGGTCAAACGAGCGCGCAACCCATTAGTACGGTGCTGCCATCCCCTTTGGACAACCAAATGATTCAGGTTCTAGGACCTGCCATTTCAATTGAGCCACCTGCCTTGCGCGCTCATGTGCAAGCCTGTGGAGAGGTTAGCATCGACCTGGCGATACTACCTGGAGGAAAACTCCACGTTATCCACACCATGATCATGGATGAGTTGCAGTACCGGGAGGCCCATGCCTTCCAAGTCGCCGCCAAGTCTCAGCAGCAAGCAGCAACACTGAAGAAAGAGCAGCAGAATGCAAAGGAGGCACGCCAAGCAGTTGAGGATCGACGCACCGCGTTAGAATCCATGATCGATCGTTTGTGCGGTGACTTGCCAGAGGTCACTCTACCTGCCTCAGCTACGCCAACAGCGAAGTTAGAGAGCCTGGTTTCTGCGCTAAAAGCATCGCGCCCCCAGATCCATACTGTCCGTGCAGAGTTTGAACAACAGATAGCTGAGCTGCAGATGAAGCTCCAACCAGAGACACCATCGGAGGTCCGAGCACAGCGTGCAGAAGAAGTAAAGGCAGTGACTAACAGTGTCGCAGCAGCAGTGGCAGAATGTGGTACACTCTTGGATGAGGCCATGGGTGTTTGGATGACTATTCAGAATGACCCAATGGTTCAACAGTTGAGGAACGAGCTCCGAATTAAAGAACAACAGTTTACAAAGATCAGGATGGCGGCGCCAACCTTGGTGACAGCGTAAAGGCTTGCCAGACTTCATGAGGGCAAGGCCATTCAGACAGAGATCGAGGACCTGCGCCACTGCGAACAGTTGCTGGAGACACAGATGCAACCTTGGGTTGAGGAAGCCCTGCAGCTATTGCAGAACCTTGACAGTGCCCTCAAAAGCCTGCAACAAACATAGCGTAGCATCAGTTTGGCAGTTGAGGGGCCAACAATAGCTAAGTTAGTCGATGAAGCACAGAGCGTCGCCGCGTAGAGCATTGCAGTGATCATGCCACTTCGGAGCTCTGTCGACGCATTGAAGGAAAAGATGAAGGCGACCGCCCCGCAGTGACTCGGGACGAGTCATGAGATTGTGTTGGGGGCCTGTTGGAGCGGGGCCCCCTGGGATGTACTTTATTGGGTTAATTTTGTCTAAGTTTTGTTGTACGCGTTGCGCGTAAATGGTCTAAGGGGCTTTGGGGAGGGTCAAAGTTGCTTAATTATTGTAATGGGTTAAAAGGAAAAACCACGAGTCTCAAACCATGGTTTGAGACCATGGTATGTGCGCATCTATGATAGCATAAATATGTAAGAGTCAAGCGATGAAGATATAGATCAGAGATGTATGGTTGTTTGACTAGTGCTTTGATCTAAGTCTGGGTAGAAATTCTCCTGCTGGCTGTGTGCACAGAGACCTAAGTCTTGAGCTGTGTGCGGACTCTGCTGTTGTATGAGCAGAAGATTGATTGTACTAAATTGTATATCTCTTAATAAAGAAGGCATTTTTGGCGAACCCAGATTCTTATATGATTGACTGTCTTGATTATCTATTATTTGCTGTAGATCTAAGTCTATTCTGTTATTGCATATTTACTTCCATAATAGTTTAATTGCATCTATGCACGAGAATTAGTTGATGTTAGATAAACAGATCTGAATGAAGTATAGTTAGCTACTGTGCACTAAGTATATTAAAGTATTCTGGGATAATCTGCGAAAGGGTTAGATCTGTTACTGTAGTTGCGAAAATATGTTATATTATCTGCAGTTAGTCCGATTAGATCTGCCACATCAAAAGCTCCCTCAGGGTGCGGAAACCTGGTTCCAACACCCCCCATACTGCTTTGGGTGAGACTTTGGTCTGTGCAAGCAGATCATTGCCAAAAGGGCCAGTAATTGGAGGGTTTTGTTGGTTGCGCGATAACTCCGAACCTGGGTCAGGACCCCTCATGCCAACAAGCAACAAACCATCATAACATATCCTGCAACCATGTCTACTCAACCTCCAATTCCTACACTACGTCAAACTTGCACTAAGTCATAACATGAACATAAACACCACTAGTACATGAAAAATCATCAACCACACCAATGCCATCATTTAAATATCATGAGTGTGACATCATACAGTTGACATCAATGCCAACATAACTATCTTAATGTAAAAACAACTAGGTGCAACCACGCGACAAGGAAGACATCCAAACATCAGTTAGTCTACACAGGGTTGACATAAATGCTAACATGAGCTAGCTGCCATCATGAGACCAATGCCAACATCAGCGAGTTGGAACCATACACACCATAATGCCAACGCAGAAACCATTGAAGTCATTATCTATGTACTCTCCTCTGCTATCTGTGTGAAGCACCTTGATCTTCTTCCTTGTCGTGTTTTTCACTAGAGCCTCGAACTCTTGGAATCGACTGAAGAATCATCCTTGATCTTCAAAAAACATATTCAGGTATTCCTCGATAATAATCTATGAAGGTAACAAAATATTTGTACCCCCTGAGAGATCCAGTGGACATCGAGCTACAAATATCTGAAGGTATAAGCTGCAACACACCATCTATGGAAATTTCTGAATCTTTACACTTTATGAAGAAATTATTTACTGTTAATCTGGTTATGCTCCTCCAACTTAGACAAGTTATTAACTGAATAAATTCAAGTTAAAATCGAAGCAAAACACATAACAGATCTCTACCAATCCAGATCTAGAACAAGTTCATGCACACATAGACAAAGTGACACAGTTATTTTTGGACAAATAGTCCCCAGAAAAACCCAATGCGGGAAAACTGGTCTTCTAGCTGTTGGAGGGTTTTATTATTAAGAATTTTCTGAATACAACAAGCCTGGGTTCCAGATCTGGAAAACCCGACAGAGAAATAATAGATCTACAACTTACTGACTGATCTAGGGCCAAAATAATGACTGATCCACACCCTCAAATGGGATTTACAGAACTCAGCCAAAATTAGGGCCTAGAAACCCCAACGCTACTCGTGAAGCCTCTGCGTCAGCCTCTGAAGCCCCTGTGACCCTCAGCGCTGCTCCGGAAAGGGCTGTGTTACCCCAAACTGGGTGACGTAGTCCCTACGCTGCCCCTTAGGGTCTCTGCGTAAAGCCTGAGGGTTTCCTGCAACAAATCACGCTGTCCTTGAAGGACCGCGCAGCACCTGCATAGCACAAGTTGCTGCCCTCCTGCTGCTACCCTCCTGCTTCTCTGTGCTGCCTCTCTGAGCTGATCTATGCCTCTTGTTGATTCTAGACCCTGGGATCAGATCATCTCCTTGGTCTAAATTATCCTCTCTGCAGCTAAATACTTTTGAGATTTCTTAGCAAACCCACCCTAGAATCTCTGCTTAGCTTCAGTGCTCTGCCTCTGTGTGTCTTTACAAATGACCCCAAGACTTTCCTTTATACTTTTCTCGTTGTGAAACCAACGGCCATGATCAGATCTTGAATCAATGGCTAAGATTAAAAGAAAGCTTGATCCGTGTGACTTCAGACAATTTCATCACATGTTTAATTAAATTCACTTTCATTATTTAAGTTCCCTAAGTTTTAACTTAGGAAATACATTAAAATAATTAATTAATTTAATATCTCCTAAACCAGATGAAATTTCCCAAATCAATTTTTGGGTCTTGTAGATCAAGTGTACTCTAGTCCCTCCACAAAATTTGGGAGCTAGAGCACAACTGATGCTACCCCAAATACACAAAATCTCAACACTCCCTCTTAGCATCAAAGGTGTGCTCTAGCAATACATAACACTTATGCATTACATGATTTTGGGCACTGGTTCTGTGCTGCTAAAGCTTGGCCCGCTGCCACTCAACTCTGCACTGCTGCTGCCATTCTGTACTATTGCCTATGACTCTGCCATTGCCACTACAACCTCTGTACTACAGCTCCCTCTCAATATGCTGCATCTGTGCTACTCATAGCACTGCCACTACTGATCTACTGCACTGCAACTTCAGTTGTTGAGAGAAACAACTGAATCTCCTGCCCAATCTTTGACAGACAAGTCAGATGGGCTGCATCCTCATCACTGAAGCTCCATAGGCTACAGATCTATGCTGGCATCTGAGGGATGATGCACAGCTACAAATTTGCATTGCGTAAGCAAGCTCCCTCTGCACTACTGAAGTCACATCAGCCCCTTGTGTTGAAATCTCTCACGCTGTTGTTGCACTGCGTTGTCCCTCTGAAGCCTTCTGCACTGCGTAAGTTGCTCTACTCTGCGTTGCTGAAGTCACATCAACCTCTGTGCTGCTACTGCTTCTACGCTCCTGCTGCTCTGCTCCTCCCAGTCTTCAGATCTACCTCTACCTCTGCTTCACCTGTGATCTATGCACCCATTGTTCCACTTGTCCTGCTACTGTCTTAAGGCTGTCGTAGCTCGCATGTGATCCAAGAGATGAGCTGCTCAAGGATCCCTCCTTACTTCTATGTAGCTCCTCCACATATCCATGTCACCCCACTTTCGTTGTTCATGAACGATCATGGCTGCATCATCTTCTGACCCATCATCTGCCACAACAGCTTTGGAATAAGAGGCTTCCTTGTCCTTTTTCTTCTGAGGACAATTGCTAGAAAAATGTCCCATTTCACCACAATGGAAGCATTTTATCTTTGAGAAATTCTTCTTCTTCTCTGGCTGCCTCTTTGATGCCAAGGCTGCATCTTCCTCATCCTCCTTCTTCACTTTGCTCGATCCAGAGCTATACTGCTTCTTGGTAAATCTGTGGAGTTCTTCTTGACGCAGAACTGTCCACAAGATGTCCCAATCTTGGAGGTCCGCTCTGCCCAAGATACTTTGGACAAAGGTTTCCCACTCATCCATGACTGCATTGAGGGCAGTCCTAACCATCACATCGTCTTCCACCTTAGCACCAGTTGCAGTCAACTGATCTCTGATCGACTGCAGTCTGAAGAGGAAATGCTCCATGTCTTCTCCCTTGACCATCATGAATGATCTCATATGTGTCTCCAACAACATCTTCCTTTGGATAGATTTTCCCTCATATAGGGAGATCAAGGCCTTCCACATCTCATTAGCTGTATTTTTCTCAGCAAAGTGTGGTACAATATGGTCCTTGATTCCATCCATGATCAGCCGCTTGTCATGCCCAGCAACCTCATGCTTTTGAAGGAAATCCGGATCTGTCGGTGTGGCCAGAGTTTGCTCTGCATGGTCTCTAAGATTGTATGCCTCAAGGACTATCAGGATCCTTGCCTTCCAAACTGAAAATTTTGATAGGCCATCCAGCCTGTCCTGATCACGCAGTCCTTGAGGAGCCATCTCCTCAGAATGTGTCGGAATTTCCTTTTCTCTTTTCTAGAGAAATGGATCTAAGGCCCTTGGTGAAACAGGCACCTTCTGCTCCCTCTCACAACTGATTTCCTTCCTTGGAAATCTGCTAAATCAACAATGATTCAGCTCTCTTTGATCCTCTGATCAAACTGCAAGTTTCTTTGGCTAGAAACTCTCTGAGAAGTTGATCTCCTCCTGCTCTTTGTCACTTGTGCTTAGGCTAAAAATCTGAAAACTTCATAAATTTAACCCCACCAGCACCTTCTGAATTTCTACAGCTTTTCTTCAGTCTTTTCTGGATTTCACAGATCCAGATCTGCATCACATTGGCTGGCTTCAAACTAGTCCAGCGTTATTTCTGAGCTGCCTTTGCGCAGTAATTGTGTGGGCTTGCTAGGAGACATCGTTAGACAGCGTCACCCTTCCCTCTACGTGAAACTACCTCTGAAAACTGCATTGTCCCTTCAGATCTGCGTTTCTGCTGCTTTTCCAGCTGCTTCCTGTAGCTAGAACCTTCAAATTCTTACTAGTGACCCTCCTAGATATGCAATTGCTCTGATACCATGTGGAAATTTTTGAATCTTTACACTTTATACAAAAATTATTTACATTTAATCTGGTTATGCTCCTCCTACTTAGACAAGTTATTAACTAAATAAATTCAAGTTAAAATCGAAGCAAAACACATAACAGATCTCCAATCCAAATCTAGAACAAGTTCATGCACACATAGACAAAGTGACAGTTATTTTTGGACAAATAGTCCCCGGCAAAACCCAATGCGGGAAAACCGGTCTTCTGGCTGTTGGAGGGTTTTATTATTAAGAATTTTATGAATACAACAAACCTGGGTTCTAGATCTAGAAAACCTGACAGAGAAATAATAGATCTACAGCTCACTGGCTGATCTAGGGCCAAAATAATGACTGATCCACACCCTCAAACGAGATTTACAAAACTCAGCCAAAATTAGGGTCTAGAAACCCCAACGTTGCCCGTGTGACTTAAGAGAATTTCATCACATGGTTGACTAAATTCACTTTAATTATTTAAGTTCCTTAAGTTTTAACTTAGGAAATACATTAAAATAATTAATTAATTTAATATCTCCTAAACCAGATGAAATTTCCCAAATCAATTTCTAGGTCTTGTAGATCAAGTGTACTCTAGTCCCTCCACAAAATTTGGGAGCTAGAGCACAACTGATGCTACCTCAAATACACAAAATATCAACAACATATGATCTACTGCCACTTCTTGGGAATGTTGCCTTTCCCAAGTATGCACCCCCTACACACATCATCGTGTTTCGTGCTCAATTCTGGAACACCTGTCACTGTCTCCTTGAGCATCCTAAGTGATCCATGGTGTAAATGTCCCATTCTCCTACCACTATTCATTCAGGTCTCTACCACTGCAACTGTTGTCGTTGTTGCTGCTGCTAACGAGTACCTTTGGATAGTCGAGCTGCAACTTATATATCCTGTTGCTACGAACTCCAATTTGCTTCACCTTCTTCCAGTTCGAGTGTTTGAAGAACACCTTTTTCCATACGAAGTAGACATCATATCTCTTGTCTTGTAGTTCTGAAGCTGATATTAGGTTTGTACCTAAGCCTGGCACATGCAACACATCTATAACACTGGTGCTTGCCCTTGAATCCCCTTGAATATCGATGGTACCCCTCCCAACTGGAGTAAATTTACATTTGTTTCGCATCTAGATCTGGAAGTCCATCTCCTCGTCCCTATCGCTGGAGAATTAGTATCTAATTCTTGTCATGTGTGTTGACGGCGGACGCTCCATTGTCTATATACCAAACACCATGTGAAGTCAAGCAAGAGAGGCAAGCTATCTAAGCGAATTCATCTTCCAATTTGGAGGACAAATCCGTAGCCTCCTAAATTTTGAATCTCTCTACGGCCATACTGGAAAATTTGAGAAACTCAAATACACTGGACAAGTCTTGCGTATAATTCTTCTTGTGCTTTTCTCTTCCTTCCCAACGTTGATCTGTGGCTGCAAGACCCTTGCTACAAAATCAATGTGCTAGATTTGCTCTGCGAAGTATTTGATCTACTCACCGGAACCACTTTCCGACAATCCTACTACCTGCTACCACTGCTCCTGAGACAAATCAAACTTTTCCTCTAACCTAGACTGGAAATCAATCTCTATCTCCCTGCAATTTTGATAGCCTAGCTAGTCTACGCAGATCTGGAATTTGTGCTTCAGATCTCCCTATGAACCTGCAAAATTCTCGCTTCCTTTTGCCTAGAGCCTTTGATCCCATCTTTGTTGCTCTAATACCATGTGAAAAATCTTTGAATGCAACAACTAGAGATTTATCTTCTAATTATTAGCAGTTTATTTGTCTTCTGAATTATTATTCTACAAAAATCGATAAATTCACTATTGCATTCTTCACAATAAATATGTTGTGGAAATATAAAATACAGAACTGAGAAACAGATGCACACAAACAAAAAAATTGAATTTTTTTTTGGGACAATTTTCCGTAGAAAAACCCCAAAAGGAAAACCAGTGCAGCAGATGAGGGTTTTACTATTTCTTCAAGAAATTCAAGAGTACAACTATCTGTCTGCCAAACTGGAAAGGCTTTGGCAATATTCTATTGGCAAAATTATTTGGAAGACACCATTGTATCCCTCTGCAACTGATTTGGCCCTCATTGGCAAACTTGCACATACCTGTTGTTCACTCTGCAATCTAGAAATGTGCACCACCAACGTAGATAAAATCATACAACCCTAGAAACCCTTCCAGGTGAGATGTTTAGCCTCCCTTTTCCTCTGAAACCAACTCGCTTTTCCTCCGAGACCCTGATCTGACAACTGGAAACTGAAAGGTGGCTCTTCCGGCAACTTGCACAGGTAAACTAGCTAACTCGCACTGTTGTATTTAGCCTCCTCTGTAGATAATTCGACCTCCCTCTTTCCTGTCTCGCAGACATTGGAAATACTAAGGAAATCATCCTCTGGAAGCCACTCCCAAATCTCTGTTGATCCCCTCCTCTGATGCTTTCCCTAGCTTCAACTGCACCCTTGTTGAATACCTGCAACTATTTAGTCGAGCTGCTCAACTCATAAACTATAAACTGTGTCTATCTCCAAGCCCTTCAACTTGCTCTTATAATCTCTTGTTGGAGTCTCAACGACCATGATTAGCTCTCAATCGATGGCTAAGATCAATTTGACTTCACCCATAGAAGCCTCTAGAGAAAAAAGTATTTACCTTAATTAATTCACTTTAATTTACCACTTTTCCTAAGTTAGGAAATATTTTAATTATGGCAAATTAATTTAATTACGGTGTTTCTGAGTCTTATCTCACGAAATATTTTCTGGGTTTTGGAGATCTTATGTTCCTTAGCCTCTTCAACACAAACCAAGAGTAGAACACTTCTCCGCTACTACAAATAAACAAACTAACACAATAGACGCCAATGGCATCTACACCTTCACATTCTTGTTGTTATTCTATTGTCCAAAAAGTGAGTTTTTTTATTCTAGAGATATCAACATCTCATTACATCATCTATCATTATGAGTAAGCCTTGCATTACATGACATTAGTGATGGAGAATTGAGTGGCATGGTTCCTTCGCTTCCACATGCAAGTATTCCTCCTTTTCCCAAAAAAGACTCAAGTTTTCCTCCTTTTCAACTTCCTCATCCCCATCCTCAACCCCTGTCAAGCTTCCCACTTCTATAAGTAGGCCTCCAATTTTAGCACCCACCTCCTTTCCATGGAAAAATTTACCATAAGATTCCTTCTCATGCATCATTACTCAATTCACATTTAATATCTTTCGGCATTTCCCTTCACCTATGTAGGGGGTTTATACTGATGATTTTGTAAATTTCTGTGCATATGTGATAAGGTGACATGACGATATGTGAGGTGTTACCTACTGTAGGAATTAGGGAGTCATAAAGATTCAAATTTGGTAGAACAAATAACCATATATGTACCCACTCTTGGGAATTAAATCTTTGTAGGTATTTAATGCAATTTCAAGTTTCACATTTGCAACGTTGTACTTTTTTTATACTTAACATTATTACAAACAACGTATTACAAACTCATTAGGGAAATTCTTAAATGGTGATTGAGACCAAAAAACCTTGTTATCCCCCACTAAATCAAGGGAGTATAACATGTCATAGTATAGATAGGATTTTTTTATAGTTGTATGGGCACTTTCAAGGTGTCTTTCATTCGGATAGTATGGAAATTTTATAGTTGTAGAAGTTATTCCAAAACACCACAAGATACACATATCCCATTGTTGTTACACACACATGCACCCACACAAAACATTCCTTATAGGAAGAGGGTAAGGTCAAAGAAAACAATCATACTCATCCTTGACCAATCAACAATTATATTAGTAGGAGAAACCACTTCCTTTTGGTTGCCACCATTAACATAAGGATCATGGTGTGTTCAAATTTATATGAACTATTGAACCAAGCCTTACAACCAATACACACGAGAATAGGATATTTTTAAACCAAAGAGGTAGAAACAATTTTCTAGCCTCCTTGCTAGAACAAGATGATAGTCAAAACAACACAAGGATTCAATGAATTACCATTATTACAAGTGTCATTTCCTCACTACCTCGCTATTATAATGTCTCCTTCATAGAATACAATAAAAATGGAATATCCTCCTTGTTAGTGTTTTGGTTAAAACAAGGGAACAACCAAATAAAAATATAATATGAAGCTCACTAAATCCTTTTCCTATTTCCCTATCCTCGTAGGGCAAAAAATAACAAGCAAATATACCAAAATGTTGAAGAAATCCATTTACATAATTTAGTAAATAATTTAATTTACAGATATTTCTTGAAATTTATACCTTAATGTTTTGGTGTAGTACCTCCTTTTAATCACTAAACTATAATCTAAAAATCTTAATAATTGAGAATTAATAAACTTAATGAATTGTTTGATTTCTAAGATATATATTGTGACAACCCTTTCGCTACCCTTCTTGTAAAAGTCACTATGAATTGTAATTCAAGTAAATATCGTGGAATTGTAAACACAATGACTAGGCTAGGAGGAGTGGACATGGATTCAAAGGTTTGAGGAGGAGTTGCTTGGGAAGTGATTAAACTCAAGTTGTTTCATTTAATGTGCTACCAATTCCCTGAGTGGGTTTAATGGCCTGCAGAATAGGCAAGGAGGTTGAGTATGGGCTTACTAAGTGAAGGACAAGCTCCATACCAACTCTTCCCTCGAGGGGGGTGTTGGTGTGGTCAACACAGAAGAGGGGAGACGAGGATCGGTGAAAGAAAAGGCCAATAGGAAAGAGAATGGGGGGACCATTCAAACAATATGTCGAGTATGTGGAGTGGTATGCTCTAATGTGTAGAAGAAATTGCGAGAGAGTTACGTGGAGGCATACAAACATGAACTGTATGCGGGTATGTGGAGTATGTTGGGGATAGGCATATGGTAATCGCAATAGAACTCGCTGAAGCCGAATGCAAGGGAGCAATGTTGGAGCAAGAGCAGGAGCATGCAAAGGAGAGTGGGTGAAGAGAAGACTAGAGAAGAGAAGGTGGAGACACAACATAGTCTGGATACCCATGGATTTAGTGAGTGGAACCACTATGTGCTCTGGATTCCTACATAGCGGAGTGGTAACTCCGTGAGTTGGATACATGCGAGGTTTAGCAGGTGGAAACACTGTGTACTCTCGCTCCTTGTTGAATAGGTGGAGACAATGTGAGCAATGGTTTTCTGTAGCATTTAGTAGGAGGAGACATTGTGTGCTCTGGATTCCTGTAAGCAGGTGGAGACAACATGAGCTCTGGAATCCTGTGTGATCTGGTTGATTAACATTGTCGTGAATTCCCTTGAGCACTTAACTCCTCAGACTCTGAATCTAGCTCGAGGGTGGTCAGCTGCAAGAAAGATTGTAGTGTAGCTGGCCTATGGTTGGGTGGAGAATTGAAGTCCCTCCCTCAATTTCCACTCATTAAGTTAATCATATAAGTATATTTACCTGTATAGTTATTGTGCTCTAAGTTATGGATGATTTTTGTTATGAGGTATGACAATGAATGTATCAAGATGGTTGATGGAGTCATTTGATATTCCTATTTGTCTCTAATGATATTCTTTATGCGTATATTTTCATGGTTAAGAGGATTTTGGAGGCGTCTATTTTTGCTAATATGATCCTGCATTTAAGAGATATTTGTATAAGTATGAATGGTTGCTTAATGTACTCAATTAACCGTTATAGTGTGTAAATTCCATTTGTTTGGTATGCCATGGGTATTGTAGACCTCTGACTGTTTGAGACTATTGATTGTCATCACACTGTATTATATATCAATGGATTTGATAGAGTGGGTCGGAATCCATTCTATGGTTTAATATGCTAGTGCTGTGTTAATTTTATTAAGTATTGCATGTCACGCCTTCGAGACATTCAATTCTTATTAGCAAGCTCTTGGTTAGTCTCGTTTTAAGCATTGTGGTAGTGTTTATGTCTGAAATAACAACATTGGAATGAAGGCTCATTCCTGTCGTGATTAAGGATCTGAGCAGTGTCGATACCAAGGATGCCTTTGCAAAATCATTGAAGTCCTTAAGACCTTGAGCCTGGGTATCGCCAAGTAACAAGTTTGTAGCTAGGGTCGAATAAGCCTCGTGAAATTTACAAAGGAGCTCGAAATTTTTTATGAAGGGTGGAGGAATTTATTTAGCCCTTGTGATTACCACTAATCGCTTGGTTAATTTTGCCACGTAATGAAATTTCTTAGCGCTAATTAGCACCACGTGGGTTGCACCAAGTAATATGTGTGGCCTCTATGGAGGATGGCACCAGGGTTGCGGGGAAGCACCACCCCCCCCTCTTGACCCCGCTCCGAGCGGGAGCGTTTTGGGAGCGCATAGGGAGTGCGCTCCCAAAAATGCTCCCTGCGCTCCCTCCTTAAAAAAGACGCTCCGGGAGCACTTTTTTAAGGAGGGAGCATTCACTCCCGAGCGCTAAAAAGCCCTCCCGCCTGAAATCCGTGCTCGGAGGAGTAAAATGACGCCATGTGTAATATTCCTAATTAGCAGTGACTAATTGGAATATTCGATTTTGCTCAATTTTGCCGTCTATAGTTTATTAATAAATAAAAAGGTGAGTGGAGAGGGTCTAACTCACTTAGTGGAATAAAACACACTCCCTAGTAGCACAACGTTGTGACTTAAAGGGAGCCAAGGGGGCCCAAGCACCACATAAAGAGGGGGCCCACGTATGCTCTAAAAGAGACTGCGCAGGTGAGGATGAGGACGTGGCAAGAGGGAGGCTACGTTGAGGAGATAGGCCTTAGGGTTTTGGAGGAAGGCCAACGTTATAAAAGAGGGAGGAGCCTCCTCATTTCATTCATTCGTTGTTGATGATATTGAGCTGGTCGTTTTGACTTCTTGAGCACGTTGGTTGTTTCGCCTGTCTACAGCACTGTTTAGTGCGTTGAGTGTCTCCGGTCGAAGATCTCGCCCTTAGCCTCGGGGGACTTCGAGTGCCTACTTGGGCAAGGTATTTCCTTCAGCATTTTGCAAGAGGTTTTGGTGTTTGGTTTTGCTGCGGAGCTGGGCATTCATAGAGACTGCGCAGTCATTGAGAGGGAGGACGCAGTCCATCTAGGAGGAGCTCCGGTTTGGGATTTTTGCAGGGGTTTGTGCCAGGATATTTGAGCAGAGGATCAGCCTTTGCCTTTAGGAGGATTTTGGTGGAGTTTGAGGCAGTATTTCATTCGTTCCTATTCAGCCTCTGCGCAGAGCCTTGAGGCCAGCGTAATTCCCCAAGGGGGTGTTTTTCGGGGGTCGGCCATTTCTGATATGGTTTTTGGGTTTTGCCGAGATTGGTGAGTAGAGGAGGATTCCAGATTTTCAGCTCATTTTGGCAAGGGGAACAGCCCCTAGTCTTCAGTTCAGTTCAGCAGTAGCAGCTGGGACGCAGTTCAAAGAGCAGCCATTTCTTGTGTATACTGAGAGTATTTCTTCACTTGCCTGGAGCAAGTTTAGGTGCCATCACTCTGATCACCTATTGTACTTCATTATATTTCTCAGTTTAATAAAATGGCTTAGCATTCTCTCTCTATATTTCTGGATGATTTATCGTACATTCTTTCTATGCTATTGTATGTCTGTTGCACTGTTATCTTTATGTATTTTCGGGCATTCTAGTTCTATACCACTTGGTGTGTTTATCTCATACTCTTAGACAGAGTCTGGAAAGGGCCAGGTAGCCTCCAGATTACGTCCTCTTTTCAAAGGCGGCATATCTGGTAAATGCCCTCCCAGTCCATCTCTGGTTGGAGTTTGTTGTGTTTTAGAGATACCCGAAACGGGATATTACAGTGGTATCAGAGCATAGTTCTGGCTCAACCTGTGGAGCTAGTTGTCTATGACACCGGAGAATAGGCCATATATTTGTTACAGAGGCAGGAAGAACAGAGATCGTGAGCGTAGGTTGGAGAACACCTACGGAGAGGGAGACTGTGTTCGGGTGGTGGACACAGAGCAGGAGGAGCCTGTGACAGATGCAGAGTAGGAGGAGCCTGTGTTAGATTCAGAGCAGAGAGAGCCAATGGCAGATGACACTGAGGCCAAACAGTTTGTGGAGGCACTCCTCAAATCGGTGCAGGATTCAGCGAGGCAGATTGAGGTGATGGGTCAGAGGTTCATCGTTGTAGAGGCTAGACAGTGTGAGACCCCTCGGGTATTCCAGGTAGGTGAGGGATCAGGTACATCCCACCATTTGCCGGAGCAAGGTGCTGCTCAGCGTGATACTATTCAGTCGATGGCTTCACATTCACCTACACGCTCTACCATGCCCACTTTCTTGGGAGCAGATACAGGGGCAAGAGCCCAGCAGGAGGCAAAGCCCGGACACATGGGCGAATATTTTGCAGAGTATCAGGCCTATGGGCAGGAGTTCAGAGATGCTCTCTCGTTTTGAGATTTTGTTTAGCTTCAGCGGGACAGTAGACCCTGCGACCATCATAGAGGGCACCGACATTATCATGATGGAGATACCCACCGCACATCTAGCAGATTCCATTTGCCCACGTTTGATGGCTCATCAAACAGTTCGGCAAAGTCTTGGGTGGAGAAGCTGGACATCTATTTCCAACTTAACCAGATGTCGGAGACGGAGGCCATCAAGGTGGCAACATTACACTTGGATGGTGAGGCCCAGGACTGGTGGTTCCATGGGATGGTTACACTGGGACATTCTACAATGACGACATATGCCGAGTTTACCAGGAGGTTGATGGAGCGATTTGACCAGAGGAATCCGGAACAGCACTTTGTTGAGCTAACGAGGCTCAAGCAGACTGGGAGCCCAGAGACTTACATTGCAGATTTCTTGAGGGTTTCAGTGATGGTGCCAGATCTATCCACGACACGGATGATCTATATGTTTGTGGAGGGGTTAGCAGAGCCACTTCGGGGTCTAGTCAGATCTACTAGACCACCTACACTCCAGGATGCTATTAGCAGGACCAGGGATTTACAGGATGCATTGCCCAGGACTCGGACACCTTACCCCCAAAGACAGGGCTTCCAACCCAAGGGGAAGGTTGTGAGGATTCTGCCTCCCAAGGGGAATTCGGGATGGGCCCAGACAGATGATGATGCCAGGAGGGAGCTGAAGAAGAAGCGGCTGTGCTTTACTTGTCAGGAGCCGTGGGCACCAGGGCATAGGTGTGTTGCTGGCAAAGCACACTTCAATGAGGTCTTCTCCGAGGATAGCGGGGATGAGGATGACGAGGATGACGAGGAGGCAGGAGATAGTCAGACAGCCCAGGATCAATTGCCACCTTCACCTCTAGGTACAGGAGGTGCGACTTTTGCACCCACAGGAGGGACCCTTGCAGCATTGCGAGGAGTTCCCAAGTACTTGACGTTGCGCGTACGAGGGACAGTACGTGGCCAGCGAGTGTCAGTTTTGGTTGACAGTGGGGCAACCCACAACTTCATTGATGCACAGATGGTCGAGCGGAGAGGTATACCGACGGAGAGCTTTGACGGATTTTCAGTTTTGGTCCTAGGAGCCCATACGATGCAGTGTGCTCAGTATGTTCCAGAGTTGGCAGTGACGATGGGTACCTACACCGTGACCGATCACTTTTTCATGGTTAACATACCGGATACCAATGTGGTATTGGGTGTTCATTGGTTGATTACTCTAGGGAAGGTCACCACAGATTGGGAAGCCTTAGAGATGGAGTGGGATGATAAGAAGACCGGGAAGCACGAGAAGATCCGCGGAATGCACACTTACCCACCTCAGACGGTTTCGGCACACCGGATGGAGGCAGATTTCCGGAAGGGAGACATAGAGTGGGCGATTGAGTTGTGGGCATCAGAGGCAGGGACCACCCGTCAGGCAGTTCATCCTGATATACAGGCCATCCTTGACAGGTATGATGCAGTGTTTGGGGATATACCACCAGGTCGGCCACCGAATCGAGGATTCGAGCACACCATTGAGCTTGAGCAGGGCATTCAGGCAGTGATTACTACCCCCTATAGGCATCCCAAAGCCTATCGGGATGAGATTGAGCGGGCCATCCAGGAGTTGCTGGCTCTTAGGCACATCAGACCAAGCACGAGTCCGTTTGCTTCTTCCGTGGTGTTGGTGAAGAAGAAGGACGACACCTTGAGGATGTGTATTGACTACAGGGCCCTGAACAAGAAGACCCTGAAGAACAGGTATTCTATACCCAGGATCGATGAGTTGATGGATGAGCTGAGAGGAGCCAAGTTCTTCTCAAAGATTGATTTGAGATCAGGGTACCATCAGATTCGCGTGAGGGAACAGGATATTACCAAGACCGCCTTCAGGTGTCATTATGGGCATTTCGAGTTTCTGGTTATGCCTTTCGGGCTAACCAATGCCCCAGCTACTTTTCAGTCTTGCATGAACCATATCTTCCGCAGTCATCTGAGGAAGTTTGTATTGGTCTTTTTCGATGACATACTCATATATAGCAGGACTTGGGAGGAGCATCTCCAGCATATAGAGGCAGTATTACATATCTTGGAAGAGCAACAGTTCTATGCTAAGCTCTCCAAGTGTGAGTTTGGGATGACGGAAATGTTGTATTTGGGTCACATTATTGGAGTGGACGGAGTCAGAGTCCATGAGGAGAAGATCAGGGCCATCAGAGATTGGCCGGAGCCGACGAACGTGACGGAACTTCGAGGATTCATTGGCATATGTACTTATTACAGGAAGTTCGTCAAGAGTTTCTCACATCTTGCTGCACCCCTTACAGATTTGACGAAGAAGGGGGCATTCAGTTGGTCGGATACAGGGCAGCGAGCCTTTGACAGGCTCAAGGAGGTGATGAGTAGCTGCCCAGTGCTTGCATTGCCAGATTTTACGCAGCCATTTGTTTTGGAGTGTGATGCGTCGGGAGAGGGGATTAGCGCAATATTGATGCAGGGAGGACACCCTATAGCCTTTGAGAGCCGGAAGCTCCTTTCGCACGAGAGGTTGTATTCTATATACGACAAGGAGATGTTGGCCATTATGCATGCATTGGCCAAATTCCGGCAGTATTTGGTAGGGAACAGGTTCAGGGTGAGGACTGATCACAACAGCCTCAGGTTCTTTTTGGAGCAGAAGCAGCTATAGGAGAGGCAGCAGAAGTGGATCAATAAGATCCAAGCATATGACTTTGACATTGAGTATGTCAAGGGTAAGAATAACGTGGTAGCAGATGCCCTTTCATGTAGACCAACCACATTATCTCTTATGAGCTTGGATACAGATTGGAGGGCTCCACTTTTAATGGAGTACTCCAAGGACAAATTTGCATGTGAGGTTCTGGATGGACAAGTGGCGGATGACAGGTACAGGGTGGTCGATGAGATCATCTACTATAGGGACAGGATCTTCTTGACTGAGGGATCTCAGCTCAAGAAGAAGATACTCCAGGCATCACATGATTCACCATTGGCGGGCCATCACGGGTTTACCAAAACCTACAGGGCCATTAGAGAGAGGTTCTCATGGAAGGGCCTCAAGGAGGACGTACTCCAGCACATCAGGGAGTGCAATGTTTGCCAGAGGAACAAGGGGGAGATGAGCCATCCCGCAGGATTATTGCAGCCTCTTCCCATTCCGGAGGGGAAATGGGAGAGTATCTCGATGGACTTCATCACAAGGTTGCCCATGGTGCAGGGCAAGGATTGTATCTTTGTCGTCGTTGATCGAATGACAAAGTATGCGCATTTTTTCGCCATATCCGCGCACTACACAGCAGCACAGGTGGCCGAGCTGTTCTTCAGGGAGGTTTTCAGGCTACATGGTCTTCCTAAGACCATCATCAGTGACAGGGACAGCCACTTCATGGGCGGATTTTGGCAGGAGCTTTTCCGGTTAATGGGGACGGAGTTGACACTGAGTACCAGTTATCACCCACAGACAGATGGACATACGGAGATAGTTAACAAGTGGTTGGAGGGCTACTTGCGTAACTATGTCAGTGGGCAACAACGAGCATGGCTAAAGTGGTTGCATCTAGGGGAGTACTGCTATAACATGACACATCACATGTCCATTGGTATGTCACCATTTTATGCTTTGTATGGGTATCATTCTTTATCTTTTGCTGATGTGATGTTCGGTGCTAGCAAGGCTCCTAGAGCCAAGATTTGGATCCAAGAGAGTCAGGACATTCTCTGAGCTCTCAAGGATAATATGGCTACAACACAAAACCAGCAGAAGCTGTATGCCGACAGAGGTCGGGTGGAGAGACAGTTTGAGGTAGGGGACTTGGTCTACCTACGATTACAGCCATACCGACAGTCGTCACTGAAGCAGAAGGGAGCTGAGAAGCTCAAGCCTCGCTTTTACGGGCCATACAGGGTGATACGCAGGATTGGACAAGTTGTGTATGAGTTGGAGCTGCCCCAAGGCAGCAAGATCCACAACGTTTTTCACGTATCATGCCTGAAGAAGGCACTGGGGCAGCAGGTGACAGTGACAAATGAGCTACCACCCACGGATGATGAGGGGCATTTGGTGTTGCAGCCAGAGGCTATTATTGATACTAGGGAGAGGCAGCTACGGAGCAGGACAATCCAGGAATTCTTGGTGAGGTGGAAGAATTTGCCGGATGAGGATGCCACTTGGGAGAGTGAGAAGATTTTGCAGCATCCATCACTTCAGTTGCTTGAGGACAAGCAACATTTTGCCGAGGGAGACTGTAATATTCCTAATTAGCAGTGGCTAATTGGAATATTTGATTTTGCTCAATTTTGTCGTCTATAGTTTATTAATAAATAAAAAGGTGAGTGGAGAGGGTCTAACTCACTTAGTGGAATAAAACACACTCCCTAGTAGCACAACGTTGTGACTTAAAGGGAGCCAAGGGGGGCCAAGCACCATGTAGAGAGGGGGCCCACGTATGCTCTAGAAGAGACTGCGCAGATAAGGATGAGGACGTGGCAAGAGGGAGGCTACGTTGAGGAGATAGGCCTTAGGGTTTTGGAGGAAGGCCAACGTTATAAAAGAGGGAGGAGCCTCCTCATTTGAGGCATTCGTTGTTGATGATATTGAGCTGGTCGTTTTGACTTCTTGAGCACACTGGTTGTTTAACCTGTCTGCAGCACTGTTTAGTGCGTTGAGTGTCTCCGGTCGGAGATCTCGCCCTTAGCCCGGGGGACTTCGAGTGCCTACTCGGGCAAGGTATTTTCTTCAGTATTTTGTGGGAGGTTTTGGTGTTTGGTTTTGTTGCGGAGGTTAGCATTTAGAGAGACTGCGCAGTCATTGAGAGGGAGGACGCAGTCCATCTAGGAGGAGCTCCGGTTTGGGATTTTTGCAGGGGTTTGTGCCGGGAGATTGAGCAAAGGATCAGCCTTTGCCTTTAGGAGGATTTTGGTGGATTTTGAGGTGGTATTTCATTCATTCCTATTCAGCCTCTGCGCAGAGCCTTGGAGGCCAGCGTAATTCCCCAAGGGGGTGTTTTTCGGGGGTCAGCCATTTTTGATATGGTTTGTGGGTTTTGCCGAGATTGGTGAGTAGAGGAGGATTCCAGATTTTCAGCTCATTTCGGCAAGGGGAACAACCCCTAGTCTTGATTCGATTCGGCGATGGCATTTTGTAGTTTTCCGGCCTAGGATGCGGTTCAAAGCCGACCATTTCCTGTGTATTCTGAGAGTATTTATTCACTTACCTTGAGCAAGTTTAGGTGCCATCACTCTGATCACCTATTGTACTTCATTATATTTCTCAGTTTAATAAAATGGCTTAGCATTCTCTCTCTAAATTTCTGGATGATTTGTCGTACATTCTTTCTATGCTATTGTATGTCTGCTGCACTATTATCCTTACATATTTTCGGGCATTCTAGTTCTATACCACTTGGTGTGTTTATCTCATACTCTTAGACAGAGTCTGGAAAGGGCCAGGTAGCCTCCAGATTTCGTCCTCTTTTCAGAGGCGGCATATCGGCGCGCCCTCCGGTCCATCTTGTAGTTGGAGTTTGTTGTGTTTAGAATATCCTAGGAAACGGGATATTACACCATGGACGACAAATTGGAGGGGAAGGGAGGGAGGGTAGGGGAGAGGAGGGAAAGAATAAAATCCCTCCCTCCCATTCTATTTGTCATTTCAGAGAAGAGAGAGAGCAAGAAGAGAGGAGAAAGAGGAAGAAGAGAAGAGAGGAGAGGAGAGGAGAAGAGAAGAGAGGAGAGGAGAGGAGAGGAGAGAGCAATGGAAAAGAGGCCTCTGCTTGGATCGAATCATCGAAGGACAAAGAGGTAGGACTCCCCAATCACCAATGATCTAATTTTTTTTTTAAATTTTCTATGTATTTTTAATTTGTTCAAACATGAAAATTTGATTTTTTTTTTTCTATGTTGCATATTAACTTGTTGAAAAATGGAAAAAATGAATTTTGTTTTGCTATGTTGCATTTTCATTTGTTTAAAAATGAAAAAAAATGATTTTATTTATTTATATGTTGCATTTTAATTTGTTGAAAAATGAAAATTGATTTTTTTTTCTATGTTGCATTTTTTCCTATTCCCATTTGGCATTCCTCCATTGTTTTGCAGGTTAAAAACTTGAAAGTTTGAATTTGGAAGTTGAAAGTTGAAACATCATGGCTATATGGCTTGGCATTTTCTTCATGTTGGTTCCGTTTTTTGTTATTATGGTGTTGGAGAGTAGGAGAAAGAGGCCTATTCCAGAACAAGAGGATGAAGAAGTGGGTTACAGTGGATATAATGAAAATCCTGAAGAGGAGAATCAACCTGAGGAGGAAGGGGAGAGTGGAGATAATGAGACCACAGTGACACCAACTAAAATTGACCAAACACCATTGTGGAAATATGTTACTATGCCTGAAGCAGGGAAAGGGGGTGGAACCACCCCATTGCAATACACAATACATAGGTTCATACACCCGTGCCAGAAGACACCTTTGTGGGAAAAGGCCATGGGATGGAGATAAAAATATAGGAATCAAAACTTGTGTAAGTGTGTCGGCAACAGATAGAGCCAAAGACATAAGGGAGGAGGAGGAAGCCCAATACAAATCTAAAAGATCTAAGGGTTTCATTGAATCTTATGCACCATCACAACATGGATAAAGAAGTCCATCAACTTCCACCCATGGCAGTGGATATGGAGGCACACCTGGACCAAACATCTCTTCAAGGCATAGAACCATATCCGATTTCCTTGACGAAGGGTCTAGGAGTGATGTGGATTCAAATATTTTCCGGTTTCTCTATGCATGTGGGGTACCATTCAATGTTCTTCGCTCACCTTATTGGCATGAAATGGTTTTTGCCATTAATGATGCCCCCAAAGGATACAAGAGCCTTGGGTATGACAAGGCTAGAACCGTGGGCCTTGATCATGAAAAAGCAAAAATAACTCATTCTTTGAGTAGAATGAAAAGTTCTGGGAATGAGCATGGGGTGGCCATTATATTTGATGGATGGACAAATGTAAAAGGCAAGCCATTGATAAGTGTTCTTGCTGTGTCTGTTAGTGGTGCAATATTCCTTTCATCACATGATTATTCGGATCAAGATGAAAAAAATCGCTATCGGATATTATCGCCAAGAAAAAATCGGAAAAAATCGGAAAAAATCGGGAAAAAATCGGCACATACAAAAATATTCATTTTTTTTCAATTTTTTTAATATCTAAAGCACCCACAACATAAAATAAATGCATTGACACATAAATATGAAAAAAAACTAATATATAAGACGTGTAATATCATGTCTAGTGCTACATCACACATAATAGTGAATCATGTCCTGAATACTAAGTCTTGAGTCTCAACTCAACCTCAAAATATCAACAAAAATATAATAATGTATCTCATATCATGAGTCATAATGTTATATACAAAGGAATGCACCAAATAACCTATACTACTGATTTCCTCTACCCCTCTTGCGAGAAAATGTAACAGCTTTCCCTCTAGACGAAGAAGTTGGCGGGGCTGGCAATGGACTCTGTTGTGCTCCAGATCCTGAAGCACTAGGAGCTAAAGGAGGTAGACCACGTCTTCTACCGGTAGCAGGGGTAGGTGGTGTCACCTCCTCCTCCTATTGTTGCTCCTCCTTCTCCTATTGTTGCTCCTTCTCCTCCTCCTCATGAAACTCATCATTGATTCATCGCTACTAGAAATGGGATCATCAACAAGAGATACATAAACATCATCTAGCTCAAAGACTTCAGACTTGGATTGCTCAACCTTAAAATGCGGTAGAAAAAGATTAACATGCCTAACCAGTTGTTTTCCTTTGAGTGAAGGGTACATTCTTGTTAAGGCCACAGTAGGGAGTTCAACAATCAATACCACCAACATCAACAAAGTTCAACAATCAATGCCACCAACATCAAGGTTCTTAAAGGACTTCATACTCTTGATCAAATGCCAATCTCATACCCTTACACATAATAGAATCAAATGGAAACAATGCAAATCCCCAAACCATAAAACCCTGAAAACCATTAAGTCTGCTGGATTTTGAGTGAAATCTAAAATTCTAGTTTCTCCATATGAAATCCAATGAGGTCGAAACCACTCTTAAACATCCTGAGTCATTTCATGGTAATGTTAAAAATTTAAGTAAAAGGATGAAAATGGGCACTTGCTTGATTATTATGGGGAAAATGAAATTTTTAAAAATGACAAAAAAAAAATCGATTTTTGAACTTATAGGGTTGCTATTTGATGGGCCCACGATTTTTACCAAAATAATCGCGATTTTTTCGTAATTATCGCGATAATATCGCGCTAACGATAATTTCAAAAAATCGTTGAAATTATCGCCGATATAATCGGCGGCCCGAAAAACTCGCGATAAATTCGCGATTTTTTCATCTTTGATTGAATAAGTTCAAGACCGGCATCAACATTGCAGAACCATTACTTGAAACAATTGAACGTATTGGACCATACAATGTCATTCAAGTCATCGCTGATAATGCTGCTAATTGTAAGGCAGCGGGAGCAATTATTGAGGATAAATACCCCAACATATTTTGGTCTCGGTGTTTGGTTCACACAATGAACCTTTTGATGCATGATATAATTAAAAACAAACAACCTCAATACAAATGGCTTGGTGATTTGTACAAGAGAGGAAAAAAAATGATAAGATTTATTACAAATCATAGCAATACCCATGGTCTTTTCCACAGTCACTCAACATTGGAGTTGTTGAAGATAGCAAAGACTAGATTTGATAGCTATTACCTCACCTTCAGGCGCCTTTTGAAGGTAAGAGAAACATTGGATGCCATGGTATCAAGTCCACACTAGCAGGTATTAAAGGACAGGGCAACAACATCAGTTGACAGGCAAGGTTTTGAACAGGTGGAGGAGACCGCTCTTGATCCTTTGATTTGGGCACGTGTGAGGGAAATTTTGAATTTCACCAAGCCCATTTATAACATGATTCGCTTTGCAGATACAGATAAACCAATGATTGGGGAGGTGTATGAGCAGATGGATAGCATGTTGGGGCAAATAAAAGATATTGTTAAGGAAAAAGATCCAAACCTGTATTCAATGATTCACAATTGTGTGTGTGCACGGTGGAATAAACTTAATGTTCCACTACATGCTTTGGCGTATATCCTTATGCCAAAATACTACTCTCCATCTTCGTTCGGCCAACCTGCACCTGGGGGTGGGGTTAAGATCAAACCTCATACAGATCCAAAGGTACAAGAGGGATATATGAAAGCATTAGACAAGTTGGTCCCTAACAGGGAGGAGTGTGCTAATCTGCGCCTTGAATTAGGCAGATAATTCAGTTTCACTGGTTTGTTTGGTTCTTTTCATGCAATGGAAGATAGAGACGGGTTTGATGCTCTCACATGGTGGGATACATATGGCGGCATGGGACTTTTGCCAAAATTGGCAAAAACAGTTCTCTCACAAGTTGTAAATACTTCTTGTGCAGAGAGGTGTTGGAGCACCTACAACTTCATCCATAATGTGAGAAGAAACAGACTCAACGAAAACCGAGTAGAAAGCTTGGTTTATGTGCACTACAGCTTGAGGTTGTTGAGTCATTATTGTGATCAGGCTTATGAGGATCTCTTATATAACGTTTGAGACAACAGCCCAGAGGACAATAATTTGGAGGACGTCACTATACATTGGAAGAATTGGAAGCAGAACTTTTGATAGATGAGGATGAAGCAGTAGCAGGCCTGCCATCGCCACACCCACCATCCGGTAGTAGTGCCAGTGTCAGTGCTAGTGTTCGAGTTCCAACTATTGTTCCTTTGCTACCTCTACCTACATCCTCACATGGAGGGCATGGGGATTCTAGTTATGGTCGTGGAACTTCTCACAAGGACACTGTTGGAAGACCACCATTACCACGAGTTGCTCATAAATTAGACATTTCTCGTGGCAAGAGGCCAAGCAATAGATAAAATAGATTTACAGTTTACTAGTCTTTTCTATTTTCTAGTAGTTTATAACTTTTTATAACTATTGAAACTTGACTCTTTCATATTTAATGGAAGATATTTTTTGTAAACAATATGTGACAATTTAAGTTTGAAGTTTGAAACTTTGAAGTTGGCAGTTATAAGTTTATAAGTCATTATGAATTATGAATATGATGCTTCATGAAAGTTGAAAGTTGTTTCATTTCGTTTCATTTTATCACATTTCATTTCATGTTAAATATTCTTTGTTGTAATGGTTACACTTAGCTTACAAGTACAACTATGGTGATCAATGAATCAATGATGATAAATGTTATATATTGAATTCTGAAAGCTTGAAACTTTAAGATTGATGAATCATGAGACTCAAGAGTCAATATGTTGTATGTTTCTAACTTATGGACGTTGTTGATGAAGATTATAACTTCTAGATGATTGATGTTATATGGTTCAATCTATGTTTTTATGTTTTTTATGTCTATTTCATCATTCTACATGCTTTTGTTGACATATATGCATCAAAATATAAAAAAATATAATATATATATATATATATATATATTTAAAAAAAACGCTCCCCAAAATGCTCCCGAACCGGGAGCTTTCGAAAATGGCACTCCCGCTCCCAAGTAACCTTGGATGGCACTATTGAAGGGAGGTGTGTGGTGCGACAAGAAATCTTTCTCATCATGAAATGAAGAAAGATACGTCTCGGGGGATAGAGAAATGCATGTCTTGGGGAACAAAGAAAATTATGTTCCGAGGGGAGATGAATATATGTCCGTTCCACAGGACGGAGATACGCATGTCCTAGAGGATGTAGATATGTGACGTGGAAAATTTGTTGATGTGACACAATGTCAGTGTGACACATGGCAAGCAGGAATGGCCTTTTTGGATAGCCGAGCGACTAGTTTTTGGATGACATGTGACATCACTAAAGGATGCCACATGGTAGGGTGATTCCACCCTGATGTCATCGTGACATCAGCGAGACACAATGAAAGCGGGTGAAATGGAGGATGATGCTAACGTGGCATCTAGGTGGCAGTGGAACGTGGAAGTTAGAATGGGTGCTTTTGGATGTTGATTTAGCCAAATCTACCAAACACATGGTAGTGGTTTTTTGTAATATTCCCAATTAGCAAACAACTAATTGGAATATTAATTTTATTTTTTTTCCTTTCTAAAGTTCGGCAGGAAACAAAGGGGTCAAGGGACCCATAACTCAACATTTTAATAAAAACACTTTCCTAAAGTCACTTAGGCAGAATAATTAAAAGGCAAGGCGGTGTCCATGAGGCCAAGTGACAGCGTAGGACAGGTGGCAGCAGGGGCAAGGCAAAGGCAGCGTGGGGACAGGCAACGCAGTGGCAGCATGGGGACAAACAGTGCAGAGCAACGTGGGGACAGCGTGGTAGAGGGACAGCGCAGCACTAGTGGGCCCAAGGGAACGTTGGAGGCTCATTAGCATAAAAATGGGATGAAGGAAGCCATTCTCATTCATTCATACATCTTCAGTTTTTCTGTCTATCAAGACTAGAGCACGCTTAAACTGTTTAGCTGAGTCTACAGTGATGTTTAGCACACGGGTGTCTTTGAGCGGAGATCCCAACCTCGTCCTCGGGGGACTTCAAGTGGCCACTCAGGAGAGGAGCCCTACCTTCAGTTTTTGAGAGCAGCATCATTGAGCCAACCACCAGGATTACGCAGTCATCTCCAGGGCAGCGCAATCACTCAGAGGATTACGCAGTCAAGGAGGAGAGCAGCTCCGAGAGAGGAGGAACCTTGTGAGATTTCAGTGCGGAGGCTTGTGAGGGGATCAACCCTTCCATAGCTGAGTTCCTTTGGTAGTGGGGGGCCTTTCTTTCCAACATTTCATCTCAGAGGCCAGCGTACCCAGCAGAAGTGCGTAGTCATCCCAAGGGGGTGATTTTCTGGGGTCAGCCTTTCCGGAATTCCTTCGTGTATTATTCTGGGTTTTTGGAGGAGAGTCCGGTGTCCAAGTTTCAGATTTTTCTGAGCAACAGAACAACCCCATCTCGTAGTCCTTTCCAGCTAGCAGCAGCATATCCAGCAGGACAACGTAGAGGAGGAGCCATGCAGAGCAGATTTGGAGCAGACTTTCTAAGCAAGGAGAGAGAGATCGTTTTAGCCTTCCTAGAGCAAGCCAAGGTGCTATCATTTTGAGCACTTCTTGTACTTGTCCCTCATTTCAAAAATATAATAAAATGGCTCGGCAGTTCTGGTTTATTTGCAATGTTTTCATTGTATGCTTCTATTTTTGTAGTTTTTGTTTATGTTGCTTTGTATTACTGTCTATTCCCCATTTGGGATATTACAGTGGTATCAGAGCTCATAGACTTGGCTCAGCCTGTGGAGCAATCAGTCTATGACACCCGAAGATAGAGAGTTCATCACATACCAGAAGCAGAGGTATAGGAGCAGAGAGCGTAGGCTCAAAATCACACCTGTCGAAGAGGACAATGTTCCAATTGAGGAAGACGAAGGGAAGGCACCAATGGTAGATGAGAGGGATGAGGAGAAGGAGTTTGGTAACCTCCTCTTAAAATCAGTGCAAGATCTTTCGAAAAATATAGAGGAAATGGGGCAGAAGATTGACAGAGAAAACAGACAGCGTGAGATCCCAAGGGAGTTTCACAACGGAGAAGGGTTCGGTACTTCTCACCATGTTTTGGAGTAGAATGTTGCGCAACAGGTAGTGCTACGCACTCCCCCACGTTCCACCATGCCCACATTCTTGACTTCGGGAGCGGGAACGGGAGGACCCCAGGAGACAGAGGTGGCACATTACGGGGAGTATTTTGCAGAGTATCAGTCGTATGGGTCGGAGTTTGGAGATGCCCTTACCTTCAACAAGTTCTTCCAGCTGAAAAACAATAGCAGACCACGCAGCCAAAATAGAGGAGGAGGTTACATGCAGGGGAGTGACTTACAACATACTGTGGGCAGATTTTTCTTGCTTACCTATGATGGATCATCAAAGTGTTCGGCTAAGGCTTGGGTGGAGAAGCCGGATATTTAATTTCAGCTGAACCAAATGGCGGAGGTGGAGGCTATCAAGGTGGCAGCGCTGCACCTTGAGGGAGAAGCCCATGACTGGTGGTTCCACGAGATGTCTACGCTGGGTCACGCAAGGGTGACAACGTATGCAGAGTTCACTCGGAGGCTAGTGGAGAGATTTGACTGGAAGGACCCGGAGGAACACTTTGTTGAGCTGACCAAGCTCAAACAGACAGGGAGCCTGGAGACTTACATTTCCGAGTTCTTGAAGCTTTCAGTGATGGTGCCAGACCTATCAGTGGCCAGGAGAGCATATATGTTTATTGACGGATTAGCAGAACCTTTGCATGGGCTAGTCAGATCCACTAGGCCTACTAAGCTGCGAGACGCAGTGGGGAGGACTAGGGACTTGCAGGATGCCATGCCGAGGACAAGAGCTCCTTTTCCCCACAAACCATTATTCCAACAGAGGGGGAAAGACAAGAGAGCTCCACCCCTGAGGGGGAACCAAGGCCAAGGGCCGTTGGACGATGATACCCGGAGAGATTTGAGACGAAGGAAGCTGTGCTTCACTTGCCAAGAGCCATTGGCACCGAGTCATCGTTGTGCCACGGGAAAGGCACACTACATTGAGGTCTTCTCCAACAATGAGGGAGAAGAAGAAGCATATGAGCAGTTGGAGAGAGATGCCAGCACTAGTGCACCAGGAGGAGATCATCCACCACCACCTCCCCCAGCAACAGGAGGAGCAGCGTTTGCACCTACCGGAGGAGTCCTTGCATCTTTGCGGGGAGTTCCCAAGTATTTGACGCTGAGGGTCCGAGGCACGGTCCAGGGGCAGCGTGTTTCAGTACTGGTGGACAGCAAGGCCACACATAACTTCATTGATGCTCAACTAGTGCAAAGGAAGGGCATACCAACAGAAAGTTTTGATGGCTTCTCCGTGTTGGTTCCAGGTGCCAGGACCATGCAGTGCATGTGGTATGTTCTGGCATTAGCAGTGACCATGGGGGCATACACAGTGACAGATCACTTTTTTGTTGTCGACATTCTAGATACCAATGTGGTATTGGGTGTACAGTGGATTATTACGCTTGGGAAGGTCACTAAAGATTGGGAGACGTTGGAGATGGAGTGGACGGATAAGAAGAGTGGGAAGCATGTGATGATCAGAGGCATGCACACATGCCCTCCCCAGAGAGTCTCGACACACCGGATGGAGGCAGATTTCGAAAGGGAGACATAGAGTGGGCAGCAGAGCTGCGTATTTCAGAGGTAGGAGTCACAGGGCAGCCAGTACATCGCGATGTGCAGTCTATATTGGACCGTTACTCCACGGTTTTTGGGGACATACTACCGGGGTAGCCACCAAACCGGGGGTTTGAGCATACTATTGAGCTGGAGCAGGGGATCCAGGCAGTGATTACCACCCCCTATAGGCACCCCAAAGCCTACAGGGATGAGATTGAGAGAAACATACACGAGCTCTTAGCATTGGGACACATCAAGCCCAACATTAGTCCCTTTGCTTCTTTCGTAGTCTTGGTGAAGAAGAAGGATGGCACATTACGAATGTGCATCGACTACAGGGCACTAAACAAGAAAACCATGAAGAACTGCTACCCCATCCCCAGGATTGATGAGCTGATGGATGAGTTGAGGGGAGCAAAGTTCTTCTCCAAGATAGATCTGAGGTCGGGGTACCATCAAATCAAGGTGAGGGACCAAGATGTCCCCAAGACTGCGTTCAGATGCCACTATGGCCACTTTGAGTTTTTGGTGATGCCCTTTGGGCTGACCAATGTTCCGGCCACCTTCCAATCTTGTATGAACCACATCTTCCGTGGTCAGTTGAGGAAGTTTGTGCTAGTATTTTTCGATGACATTCTCATCTATAGCTGCACATGGGAGGAACACTTGCAACACATTGAGGCTGTACTATGTATCTTGGAGGAGCAACATTTCTATGCTAAGCTATCCAAGTGCAAATTTGGGCTTACAGAGATGCTCTACTTGGGGCATATCATCGGAATGGACAGGGTAAGGGTCCATGAGGAGAAGATTCGGACCATCCGGGATTGGCCGGAACCGAAGAATGTGACAAAACTCCAAGGGTTTGTAGGCATCTGCACCTACTACCAGAAGTTTGTCAAGGGATTTTCACAACTTGCAGCACCCCTCACAGATCTCACCAAGAAGGGGGTTTTGGTTGGACAGATGTTGTGCAAAGGGCCTTTGACAAGCTCAAGGAGGTGATGAGCAGTTGCCCAGTGCTAGCATTGTCGGATTTCACACAGCCCTTTGTGCTGGAGTGTGATGCTTCAGGAGAAGGGGTAGGCGCAATTTTGATGCAGGGGGACCATCCTATAGCTTTCGAGAGTCGAAAGGTACTGCCGCATGAGAGATTGTACCCGATATACGACAAAGAGATGTTGGCCATCATGCATGCGTTGGCCAAGTTCCGACAGTACTTGGTAGGTAATAGATTTCGAGTGAGCATTGACCACAACAATCTCCGGTTCTTCCTTGAGAAAAAACAATTGCAGGAGAGACAACAAAAGTGGATCAGCAAAATCCAGGCCTATGATTTTGACATCGAGTATGTCAAAGGGAAGAACAATGTGGTGGTGGATGCCTTGTCACGGGGGCCAGCAACGCTTTCCTCGATGAGCCTTGACGCAGACTGGAGGGCTCAGCTATTGGTGGAGTATTCCAAGGATTGTTTTGCATGTGAGGTGTTGGATGGGCATGTGACAGATGACAGGTATCGGGTGATGGATGAGGTCATCTATTACCGAGATAGGATTTTCTTGACAGGTAACTCCCAGCTCAGGGAGAAGATCTTGCGTGCAACCCACGACTCACCACTTTCAAGCCATCAGGGGTTCACCAAAACTTACAAGGCCATCAGGGAGAGGTTCTCATGGAGGGGCCTCAAGGAGGGTGTACTCCGACATGTCAGGGAGTGCGAAGTTTGTCACAGGAACAAAGGGGAGCTGAGTCACCCTGCAGGTTTGCTAGAACCGCTTCCCATTCTGGAGGGGAAATGGGAAAGCATCTCCATGGATTTTATTACAGAGTTTCCCATGGATTGCATCTTTGTCATTGTTGATCGACTGACAAAGTATGCACACTTTTTTTCCATCTCCGCACGATATACTGCTTCACAGGTAGCCGATTTGTTCTTTCGAGATATTTTCAAGCTCCATGGCCTTCTGAAGACCATAGTCAGTGATCGGAACAGTTGTTTCATGGGTGGATTTTAGCACGAGTTATTCCGTTTGGTGGGTACCAAGTTGACACCCAGTACCAGTTATCATCCACAAACGGATGAGCAGACAGAGATAGTGAACAAGTGGCTGGAGGGCTACTTGAGAAACTATATCACGGGGCAGCAGAAGGCTTGGCTGCGTTGGCTTCACCTAGGAGAGTACTACTACAACACGACATTCCATATGTCAAATGGTATGTCTCCATTTTATGCTTTGTATGGATATAATGTTCTAACTTTTGTTGATGTCATGTTTGGAGCTAGCAAGGACCCAAGGGCCAAAGATTGGATCCAAGAGAGCCAATACATACTCCGAGCTCTCAAGGATAACCTAGCCACAACACAGAACCAACAAAAATTATATGCAGACAAAGGCCGCGTAGAGAGATAGTTTCAGGTAGATGATTTAGTTTACCTCCGTCTTCAGCCATACAAACAGTCCACGCTGAAGCAGAAAGGAGCAGAGAAGCTCAAACCCTGCTTCTATGGACCATAAAGGGTGATTAGACGAGTTGGGGAGGTAGCGTATGAGCTAGAGCTACCAACTGGGAGCCGAATCCATAACATTTTCCATGTCTCATGCTTGAATAAAGCTCTTGGGCAGCAGGTGACCGTAACTATGGAGCTCCCACCTACAGGTGATGAGGGGCATTTGGTGCTGCAACCAAAGGCCATTCTAGACACTCGGAGAGAGACAATTGAGGAGCAGGACAGTCAAGGAATATCTGATCAGGTGGAGGAACCTTCCAGATGAGGATGCCACTTGGGAGGGGGAAAAGATCTTGCAACATACATCTTTGCAGTTGCTTGAGGACAAGCAACATTTTGTCGGGGATAACTGTAATATTCCCAATTAGCAAACAGCTAATTGGAATATTCATTTTTGTTAAATTTTTCCTTTCTAAAGTTCAGCAGGAAATAAAGGGGTGAAGGGACCCATAACTCAACATTTTAATAAAAACACTTTCCTAAAGTCACTTAGGCAGAATAATTAAAAAGCAAGGCATGGTCCATGAGGCCAAGTGACAGCGCAGGAGAGGTGGCAGCTGGGGCAACGCAGAGGCAGCGTGGGGACAGGCAGCGTGGGGTCAGGCAGCGCAGTAGCAACGTGGGGTCAGGCAGCACAGAGCAGCGTGGGCACAGCGTAGCAGAGGGACAACGCAAAACTAGTGGGCCTAAGGGAACGTTGGAGGCTCATTAGCATAAAAATGGGATGAAGGTAACCATTCTCATTCATTCATACATCTTCAGATTTTCTGTCTATCAAGACTAGAGCACGCTTAAGTTGTTTAGCTGAGTCTGCAGTGTTGTTTAGCACACGGGTGTCTCCGAGCAGAGATCCCAACCTCATCCTCAGGGGACTTCAAGTACCTGCTCAGGAGAGGAGCCCTACCTTCAGTTTTTGAGAGCAACATCGTTGAGCCAGCCACCAAGATTACGCATTCATCTCCACGGAAGCGCAATCACTCAGAGGATTACGTAGTCAAGGATGAGAGCAGCTCCGGGAGAGGAGGAAACAAGTGAGATTTCAATCCAAAGGCTTGTGAGGGGATTAGCCCTTCCATAGTTGATTTCCTTGGGTATTTGGAGGCCTTTCTTTCCAACATTTCATCTCAGAGGCCAGCATACCCAGCAGAATTGCATAGTCATCCCAAGGGGGTGATTTTCCAGGGTTAGCCTTTCGGGAATTCCTTCGCAGGTTATTTTGGGTTTTTGGAGGAGAGTCCAATGTCCGAGTTTTAGATTTTTTTGAGCAGCAAAACAACCCTATCTCGCAATCCCTTTCCAACCAGCAGCAACATATCCAGCAGGACAGTGTATAGGAGGAGCCACGCAGAGCAAATTTGGAGCAGACTTTCTGAGCAAGGAGAGAGAGATCGTTTCAGCCTACCTAGAGCAAGCCAAGGTGCTATCATTCTGAGCACTTCTTGTACTTGTCCCTCATTTCAAAAATATAATAAAATGGCTCAGCGGTTCTGGTTTATTTGCAGTGTTTTCATTATATGCTTCTATTTGTTGTAGTTTTTGTTTATGTTGCTTTATACTGTCTATTCCCCATTTGGGATATTACATTTTTTTGTGCCACATGGCTTTGGGTAGCCACGTGGAATTGTCATGGAGTTGACATAGCTAGGAGCCACATCACTGCGGAGCTCATTTCCCCGACAATGTTCTGCAATATCTCTCATAGTGGGGCGCGATGTTGATAGAAGTCGCGATAGACGAAGGGCGCTAAACAGGGAATTTCCTCGGTGACTAATGTAAATATTTATGTCACGCCATGGAAGTTTTGGATCAGGAAATTCCTATAGGTGTAGTGCGATTGCGCTATGGCACTGTGATGCCACGCTAGACCACAAGTGATGTGGCATAGCTGTAGAAATTTCTAAATCTTAATTCTTATGCAGAAATTATTTCTGTTAACCCGGTTAAGCTTCTCCTACTTATACAAGTTATCAACTGAATAAATTCAAGTTAACATCAAAGAAAAAAACATAACAGATCTCTACCAATTCAGATCTAGAATAAGCACATGCACATAGACAAAGTGACAGTGATTTCTGGACAAACTGTTCCTGGAAAAACCCAATGTGGGAACACTGCTCTCTGGCTGCTAGAGGGCTCTATTATTAAGTATATTTCTGAATACACAACTCTGGGTTCCAGATCTGGAAAACCCTAGAGAGAAAACTCTAGACCTGCAGCACCTGGCTGATCTAAGACAAATAATACTGACTGATTCACATCCTCAAACGGGATTTACAGAACTCAACCAGATCTAGGGCTAGAAACCCCAGCGTTGCCCCTGAAAGACACTGTTGCTGCTGTGGCTGTCGTTTGTTGCTACTGCTACTGTTGCCTCTATTGTCGTCTATTGTTGCCGCTTCTGCCTTTCTCTACGCTGTCCTTGTTGATCTCTTCTCTGCTTCTTGTGTATTCTAGACCCCGGGATCAGATCATCCCCTTGGTCTAAATTCCTCTCTCTGCAACTAAAACACTCTTAAGAATTCTTAGCAACCCCGCCCTAGAATCTCAACTTAACTTCAATGCTCTGCCTCTATGTGTCTTAAAAATGACCCCAAGCCTTTCCTTTATACTTTTCTCGTTGACAAATCAACGACCAAGATTAAATCTTTAATCAATGGCTAAGATTAAAAGAAAGCTTGATCCGTGTGACTTAAGACAATTTCATCACATGTTTAATTAAATTCACTTTCATTATTTTATTTTCCTAACTTTTAACTTAGGAAATACAATAAAATAATTAATTAATTTAATATCTCCTAAACCAGATGAAATTTCCCAAATCCATTTCTGGGTCTTGTAGATCAGGTGAACTCTAGTCTTTTCTCAAAATTTGGGACTTAGAGCACAACTGATGCTACCCCAAATACACAAAATCTCAACACTCCTTCTTAGCATCAAGGGTGTGCTCTAGCAATACATCACGCTTAAGCATTACATGATTTTGGGCACTAGTTCTATGCTGCTAAAGCTTGGCCTCCTGCCACTCAACTCTGCACTACTGCTGCCATTCTGTACTGTTGCCCATGACTCTACCACTGCCACTGCAACTACTGTACTGCAGCTCCCACTGCCCATGACTCTGCCACTGCCACTGCAACTATTGTACTGCAGCTCCCTCTCAATATGTTGCATCTATGCTGCTCATAGCACTGTCACTGCTGATCAGTTGCACTGCAACTTCAGTTGTTGAGAGTAACAACTGAATCTCCTGCCAAATCTTTGACAAACAACTCAAATGGGTTGCATCCTCATCATTGAAGCTCCATAGGCTACAGATCTGTGCTGGCATCTAAAGAAGGATGCACAGCTACATCTTTGCATGCGTAATCAGACTCCCTCTACACTACTGAAGTCACATCAGCTCCTTGTGCTGAAATCTATCACGCTGCTATTTCACTGTGCTGTCCCTCTGAAGCTCTCTACATTGCTGCAGCTCTGCACTGCGTAAGCAGTATTGCACTGTGCTGCTTAAGTCACATCAGCCTCTACGCTGCTACTGCTTCTACGCTGCTGCTGCTATGCTCTGCGCTGCTCCTCCCAGCCTCCAGATCTGCCTCTACTTATGCCTCATCTGTGATCTATGCACCCACTGCTCCACTTGTCCCGCTATTGTCTTAAGGCTGCCGTAGCTCGCTTGTGAACCAAGAGATGAGCTGTTCAAGGATCTCGCCTTACTTCCATGTAGCTCCTCTACATGTCCATGTCACCCCACCTCCATGGTTCATGAGCACTCATGGCTACATCATCTTCGGACCCATCATCTGCCACTACTGCTTTGGAAGAAGATGCTTCCTTGTCCTTCTTCTTTTCTGGACAATGGCTGGAAAAATGTCCCATTTCGCCACACTGGAAGCACTTGATCTTAGAAAGATCCTTCTTCTTCTTCGACTGCTTCTTCGATGCCAAGGTTGCATCTTCCTCCTCTTGCTTCTTTACTTTGTTCAACGCAGGGCTGTGCTGCTTCTTGGTGAACCTTCGTAGTTCTTCTTGCCATAGGATCGACCACAAGCTGTCCCAATCTGGGAGGTCTGCTCTGCCCAAGATACTTTGGACAAAGGTTTCCCACTCATCCGTGACTACATTGAGGGCAGTCCTGACTATCACTACATCATCTATGGTTGCACCCATTGCAGTCAGCTGATCCCTGATTGACTGCATTCTGAAGAGGAAATGCTCGATGTCTTCTCCCTTGGTCATCATGAATGACCTCATTTGGGCCTCCAACAGCATCTTTCTTTGGACTAATTTTCCCTCATATAGGGAAGTCAAGGCCTTCCACATCTAATTAGCTGTCTTCTTCGCAGCTATGTGTGGTACAATATGGTCCTTGATACTGTCCATTATCAGTCGCTTGGCATGCCCAGCAGCTTCTCTATGCTTCCGTAGGAGATCCACATCTGTCGATGTGGCCAGGATCTGCTCTGCATGGTCTCTTAGACCATATGCCTCAAGGACAATCAGGATCCTAGCTTTACAGACAGAAAAGTTTGAGAGGCCCTCTAGCCTATCCTAATAACACAGTCCATGAGGAGCCATCTACTCAAAATGTGTCAAATCTCCTCTTCTCTATGCTAGAGATCTTGGATCTAGGGTCCTTTTCAAACTGGGAACCCTCTCCTCCCTATGACACTTGATTTCCCTCCTTGGAAATCTACCAAATCAACTATGATTCAGCTTCTTCTTTGATCCTTTGACCAAACTACAAGTTTCCTCTGGCAAGAAACTCTCTGAGAAGCTGATCTCTTCCCAACCTTTGTCACTTGTGCTAAGGCTAAAAATTTGAAAACTTCAGAAATTTAACTCCACCAGCTCTTCTGAATTTTCTGCAAATTTTCTGCAGACTTTTCTGGATCTGACAAATTCAGATCTGAATCACACTGGCCGGCTTCAGATCCAACCAGCGTTGTTTATGAGCTGCCTCTGCGCAGTAATTGCGTGGACTTGCTAGGACACAGCGCTGGACAGCGTCACCCTTCCCTCTGTGTGAGTCTGCTCCTGAAAACTGCGCTGTCCCTTCAGATCTGCTTTTCTGTTGCCTTTCCAGCTGCTTTCTGCAGCTAGATCCTTCAAATTCTTCAGCTGGTGACCCTTCTAGAACTGCAATTGCTCTAATACCATGTAGAAATTTTTGAATTTTAATTCTTATGCAGAAATTATTTCTGTTAACCCGGTTAAGCTTCTCCTACTTATACAAGTTATCAACTGAATAAATTCAAGTTAACATCAAAGCAAAACACATAACAGATCTCTACCAATTTAGATCTAGAATAAGAACATGCACACATAGACAAAATGACACAGTTATTTCTCGACAAACTGTCGCCGGAAAAACCCAATGTGGGAAAATCGGCCTCTGGCTGCTGGAGGGCTCTATTATTAAGAATATTTCTGAATACACAACTCTAGGTTTCAAATCTGGAAAACCCTACAGAAAAAACTCTAGATATGCAGCACCTGGCTGATCTAAGACCAACAATACTGACTGATCCACACCCTCAAACGGGATTTACAGAACTCAGCCAGATCTAGGCCTAGAAGCCCCAGCGCTACCCCTGAAAGACACTGCTGCTGCTGCCGTCTACTGCTGTTGCTGCTGTTGTTGTCGTCTGCTGCTGTCGTCTGTTGCTGCCGTTGCTGCCTTTGTTTGTGCTGTTCTTGCTAATCTCTTCTCTGCTTCTTGTGTATTCTAGACCCCGGGATCAGATCATCCCCTTGGTCTAAATTCCCCTCTCTGCAACTGAAACACTTCTGAGAATTCTTAGCAACCCCGCCCTAAAATCTCAACTTAGCTTTAGTGCTCTCCCTCAGTGTGTCTTACAAATGGCCCCAAGCCTTTGCCTTATACTTTTCTCGTTGACAAATCAACGGCGAAGATTAAATCTTTAATCAATGGCTAAAATTAAAAGAAAGCTTGATCCATGTGACTTAAGACAATTTCATCACATGTTTAATTAAATTCATTTTCATTATTTTATTTTCCTAAGTTTTAACTTAGGAAATATATTAAAATAATTAATTAATTTAATATCTCCTAAACCAAATGAAATTTCCCAAATCCATTTATGGGTCTTGTAGATCAGGTGAACTCTAGTCCTTCCTCAAAATTTGGGACTTAGAGCACAACTGATGCTACCCCAAATACACAAAATCTCAACACTCCCTCTTAGCATCAAGGGTGTGCTCTAGCAATACATCACACTTAAGCATTACATGATTTTGGGCACTAGTTCTGTGTTGCTGAAGCTTGGCCTCCTGCCACTAAACTCTGCACTACTGCTACCATTCTGTACTGTTGCCCATGACTCTGCCACTACCACTGCAACTACTGTACTGCAACTCCCTCTCAATATGCTGCATCTATGCTGCTCATAGCACTGTCACTGCTAATCTCCTGCACTGCAACTTCAGTTGTTGAGAGTAACAACTGAATCTCCTGCCAAATCTTTGACAAACAACTCAAATGGGCTGCATCCTCATCACTGAAGCTCCATAAGCTACAAATCTATGCTGGCATCTAAAGAACGATGCAAAGCTACAGCTATGCCTGCGTAATCAGACTCCCTCTGCACTACTGAAGTCACATCAGCTCCTTGTGCTGAAATCTATCACGCTGCTATTGCACTGTGCTGTCCCTCTGAAGCTCTCTGCGTTGCTGCAGCTCTGCACTGCGTAAGTAGTACTGCACTGCGCTGCTGAAGTCACATCAGCCTCAGCGCTGCTATTGCTTCTACATTGCTGCTACTATGCTCTGCGTTGCTCCTCCCAGCCTCCAGATCTGCCTCTACTTATGCCTCATCTGTGATCTATGCACCCACTGCTCCACTTGTCCCGCTACTGTCTTAAGGCTGTCGTAGCTCGCTTGTGATCCAAGAGATGAGCTGCTCAAGGATCTCGCCTTACTTCCATGTCGCTCCTCTACATGTCCATGTCACCCCACCTCCGTGGTTCATGAGCACTCATGGCTACATCATCTCCGGACCCATCATCTGCCACCGCTGCTTTGGAAGAAGATGCTTCCTTGTCCTTCTTCTTTTTTGGACAATGGATGGCAAAATGTCCCATTTCGCCACACTGGAAGCACTTGATCTTAGAAAGATCCTTCTTCTTTGACTGCTTCTTCGATGCCAAGGTTGCATCTTCCTCCTCTTCCTTCTTTACTTTGTTCAACGCAGGGCTGTGCTGCTTCTTGGTGAACCTTCGTAGTTTTTCTTGCCGGAGGATCGACCACAAGCTGTCCCAATCTGGGAGGTCTACTCTGCCCAAGATACTTTGGACAAAGGTTTCCCACTCATCCGTGACTACATTGAGGGCAGTCCTGACTATCACTACATCATCTATGGTTGCACCCGTTGCAGTCAGCTGATCCCTGATTGACTGCAATCTGAAGAGGAAATGCTCGATGTCTTCTCCCTTGGTCATCATGAATGACCTCATTTGGGCCTCCTACAGCATCTTTCTTTGGACTAATTTTCCCTCATATAGGGAAGTCAAGGCCTTCCACATCTCGTTAGCTGTCTTCTTCGCAGCTATGTGTGGTACAATATGGTCCTTGATACTGTCCATTATCAGCCGCTTGGCATGCCCAGCAGCTTCTCTATGCTTCCGTAGGAGATCCACATCTGTCGATGTGGCCAGGATCTGCTCTGCATGGTCTCTTAGACCATATGCCTCAAGGACAATCAGGATCCTAGCTTTACACACCGAAAAGTTTGAGAGGCCCTCTAGCCTATCCTAATCACACAGTCCATGAGGAGCCATCTACTCAGAATGTGTCAAATCTCCTCTTCTCTATGCTAGAGATCTTGGATCTAGGGTCCTTTTCAAACTGGGAACCCTCTCCTCCCTCTGACACTTGATTTCCCTCCTTGGAAATCTACTAAATAAACTATAATTCAGCTTCTTCTTTGATCCTCTGACCAAACTACAAGTTTCCTCTAGCAAGAAACTCTCTAAAAAGTTGATCGTTTCCCAACCTTTGTCACTTGTGCTAAGGCTAAAAATCTGAAAACTTCAGAAATTTAACCCCACCAGCTCTTCTGAATTTTCTGCAACTTTTCTGTAGACTTTTCTGGATTTGACAGATTCAGATCTAAATCACACTGGCTGGCTTCAGACCCAACCAGCGTTGTTTCTGAGCTGCCTCTGCGCAGTAATTGTGTGGGCTTGCTAGGACACAGCGTCACCCTTCCCTCTGTGTGAGTCTGCTCCTGAAAAGTGCGTTGTCCCTTCAGATCTGCTTTTTTGCTGCCTTTCCATCTGCTTTCTGCAGCTAGATCCTTTAGATTCTTCAGTTGGTGACCCTTCTAGATCTGCAATTGCTCTGATACCATGTAGAAATTTCTGAATCTTAATTCTTATGCAGAAATTATTTCTGTTAACCCGGTTAAGCTTCTCCTACTTATACAAGTTATCAACTGAATAAATTCAAGTTAACATCAAAGCAAAACACATAACAAATCTCTAACAATTCATATCTAGAATAAGCACATGCACATATAGACAAAGTGACACAGTTATTTCTGGACAAACTGTCCCTGGAAAAACCCAATGTGGGAAAACACATAACAAATCAACTGAATAAATTCAAGTTAACATCAAAGCAAAACACATAACAAATCTCTACCAATTCAGATCTAGAATAAGCACATGCACATATAGACAAAGTGACACAGTTATTTCTGGACAAACTGTCCCTGGAAAAACCCAATGTGGGAAAACCGGTCTCTGGCTGCTGGAGGGCTCTATTATTAAAAATATTTCTGAATACACAACTCTGGGTTCCAAATCTGGAAAACCCTACAGAGAAAACTCTAGATCTGCAGCACCTGGCTGATCTAACACAAACAATACTGACTGATCCACACCCTCAAACGGGAATTACAGAACTCAGCCAGATCTAGGCCTAGAAACCCCAGCACTGCCCCTGAAAGACACTGTTGCTGTCGTTTGCTGCTGCTGCTGCTACTGTTCTCTGTTGCTGCTAGTGTTGCCGTCTGTCGCTGCCATCTGCTATTGCCGTTCTCTGCGCTGTCCTTGCTGATCTCTTCTCTGCTTCTTGTGTATTCTAGACCCTGGGATCAGATCATCCCCTTGGTCTAAATTCCCCTCTCTGCAACTGAAACACTTCTGAGAATTCTTAGCAACCCCGCCCTAGAATCTCATCTTAGCTTCAGTGCTCTGCCTCTGTGTGTCTTAAAAATGACCCCAAGCCTTTCCTTTATACTTTTCTCGTTGACAAATCAACGATCAAGATTAAATCTTTAATCAATGGATAAAATTAAAAGAAAGCTTGATCCGTGTGACTTAAGACAATTTCATCACATGCTTAATTAAATTCACTTCAATTATTTTATTTTACTAAGTTTTAACTTAGGAAATACATTAAAATAATTAATTAATTTAATATCTCCTAAACCAGATGAAATTTCCCAAGTCCATTTCTGGGTCTTGTAGATCAGGTGAACTCTAGTCCTTCCTCAAAATTTGGGACTTAGAGCACAACTGATGCTACCCCAAATACACAAAATCTCAACAATAGCCACGTATGATATGTACATGAGTGTGGTGGGGACCACAAGTGCATAAATGACAAATAGCAGAACACCCCCCCACCACGTTATTTGCCAAGAAGGTATGGGGGACCCCCTATTAATATAGGTCGCGGATGTAAAGAGGTGGCCACGTGGAGAAAATAGGGTAGGGGGCAACCACATGGGGTTTAGTCATAGAAGCAACAAATTGTGGACCCCCACCCCTTTGGTAACTAGAAGGAATGGGGGCACAATTAATATAGGTCGTTGATCTATCCAAACTGGTTGTGCAAGGTGTTCAAGCTTAACCATTGGCCACACGAGTGCCATGTGGCACTGCCTGATTGGTTAGACTTTGAAGTGGCATGTCTCTCAATCTAGAGGTCGGATTGAGATAAAAATTATATCACTAGAAATATCTTGATGAGTTGGATGCAATGGTGTTATCCAAAGTGAGTTCCACACACTTTGGGTGAGAGCAAATTTTATAACCCCATTTCCGTAATGAGACCTTGGAGGTTGGAGAGACAAAAAAAATGGGTTAGCAAAATCCAGGCCTATGATTTTGACATCGAGTATGTCAAAGCGAAGAACAATGTGGTGGAGGATGCCTTGTCACAGAGGCCAGTAGCGCTTTCCTTAATGAGCCTTGAGGCAGACTGGAGGGCTCAGCTATTGGTGGAGTATTCCAAGGATTGTTTTTCCTGTGAGGTGTTGGATGGGCAGGTGGCAGATGACAGGGATCGGGTGATGGATGAGGTCATCTATTACCGGGATAGGATTTTCCTGACAGGTAGCTCCTAGCTCAGGAAGAAGATCTTGGGTGCAGCCCACGACTCACCACTTTTAGGCCATTAGGGGTTCACCAAAACTTACAGGACCATTAGGGAGAGGTTCTCATGGAGGGGCCCCCAAGGAGGGCGTAATCTGACATGTCAGGGAGTGCGAAGTTTGTCACAGGAACAAAGGGGAGCTGAGTCACCCTGCAGGTTTGCTACAACCGCTTCCCATTACGGAGGGGAAATGGGAAAGCATCTCCATGGATTTTATTACAGAGTTTCCAATGGTGCAGGGCAAGGATTGCATCTTTGTCGTTGTTGATTGACTGACAAAGTATGCACACTATTTTTCCATCTCCGCATGATATACTACTTCACAGGTAGCCAATTTGTTCTTCCGGGACATTTTCAGGCTCCATGGTCTTCCGAAGACCACAGTCAATGATCAGGGCAGTCGTTTCATGGGCGGCTTTTAGCAGGAGTTATTCTGTTTGGTGGGTACAGAGTTGACACCCAATACCAGTTATCATCCACAGACGGATGGGCAGACAGAGACAGTGAACGAGTGGCTGGAGGGCTACTTGAGAAACTATGTCACGGGGCAGCAGAAGGCTTGGCTGCGTTGGCTTCACCTAGGAGAGTACTACTACAACACGAAATTCCATATGTCGATTGGTATGCCTCCATTTTATGCTTTGTATGGATATAATGTTCTAACTTTTGTTGATGTCATGTTTGGAGCTAGCAAGGACCCAAGGGCCAAAGATTGGATCCAAGAGAGCCAATACATACTTCGAGCTCTCAAGGATAACCTAGCCACAACACAGAACCAACAAAAATTATATGCAGATAGAGGCCGCGTAGAGAGACAGTTTGAGGTAGATGATCTAGTTTACCTTCGTCTTCAGCCATACAAACAGTCCACGCTGAAGCAGAAAGGAGCAGAGAAGCTCAAACCCTGCTTCTATGGACCATACAGGGTGATTAGACAAGTTGGGAAGGTAGCGTATGAGCTAGAGCTGCCAACCAAGAACCGGATCCATAACATTTTCCATGTCTCATGCTTGAATAAAGCTCTTGGGCAGCAGGTGACCGCAACTATGGAGCTCCCACCTACAGGTGATGAGGGGCATTTGGTGCTGCAACCAGAGGCCATTCTAGACACTCGGGAGAGACAGTTGAGGAGTAGGACAGTCAAGGAATATCTAATCAGGGGGAGGAACCTTCCAGATGAGGATGCCACTTGGGAGAGGGAAAATATCCTGCAACATCCATCTTTGCAATTGTTTGAGGAAAAGCAACATTTTGTCGGGGAGGACTGTAATATTCCCAATTAGCAAACAGCTAATTGGAATATTCATTTTTGTTAAATTTTTCCTTTCTAAAGTTCAACAGTAAATAAAGGGGTGAAGGGACCCATAACTCAACATTTTAATAAAAACACTTTCCTAAAGTCACTTAGGCAGAATAATTAAAAGGAAAGGCGGGGTCCATGAGGCCAAGTGACAGCGCAGGAGAGGTGGTAGCTGGGACAACGCAGAGGCAGCGTGGGGACAAGCAGTGTGGGGTCAAGTAGCGCAGTAGTAGCATGGGGTCAGGCAGCATAGAGCAGCGTGGGGACAACGTAGCAGAGGGACAGCGCAACACTAGTGGGCCCAAGGGAACGTTGGAGGCTCATTAGCATAAAAAGGGGATGAAGGTAGCCATTCTCATTCATTCATACATCTTCAGATTTCCTATCTATCAAGACTAGAGCACACTTAAGCTGTTTAGCTGAGTCTGCAATGTTGTTTAGCACATGGGTGTCTCCGAGTAGAGATCCCAACCTCGGCCTCAGGGGACTTCAAGTGCCCGCTCAGGAGAGGAGCCCTACCTTTAGTTTTTGAGAGCATCATCATTGAGCTAGCCACCAGGATTACACAGTCATCTCCACAGCAGCGCAGTCACTCAGAGGATTACGCAGTCAAGGAGGAGAGCAGCTCCGGGAGAGGAGGAACCTTGTGAGATTTCAGTCCAGAGGCTTGTGAGGGGATTAGCCCTTCCGTAGCTGAGTTCCTTGGGTATTTGAAGGCCTTTCTTTCCAGCATTTCATCTCAGAGGCCAACATACCCAGCAAAATTGCGTAGTCAACCCAAGGGGGTGATTTTCCGGGGTCAGCCTTTCCGAAATCCTGTCGCAGGTTATTTTGGGTTTTTGGAGGAGAGTTCGATGTCTGAGTTTCAGATTTTTCTGAGCAGCAAAACAACCCTATCTCGCAGTCCCTTTCCAGCGAGCAACAGCATATCCAATAGGACAGCGTAGAGGAGGAGCCACGTAGAGGAGATTTGGAGCAGACGTTCTGAGTAAGGAGAGAGAGATCGTTTCAGCTTGCCTAGAGCAAGCCAAGGTGCTATCATTCTGAGCACTTCTTGTACTTGTCCCTCATTTCAAAAATATAATAAAATGGCTCAGCAGTTCTGGTTTATTTGCAGTGTTTTCATTGTATGCTTCTATTTGTTGTAGTTTTTGTTTATGTTGCTTTATATTACTGTCTATTCCCCATTTGGGATATTACATTTTTTGGTGCCACATGACTTTGGGTAGCCATGTGGTATTGTCATGGAGTTGACATGGCTAGGAGCCACATCACCGTGGAGCTCATTTCCCCGACAATGTTCTGCAATGTCTCTCATATTGGGGCGTGATGTTGATAGAAGTCGCGGTAGACAAAGGGCGCTAAACGAGGAATTTCCTCGGTGACTAATGTAAATATCTATGTCACGCCATGGAAGTTTTGGATCAGGAAATTCCTATAGGTGTAGTGCGATGGCGCTATGGCACTGTGACGCCACGCTATACCACAAGTGATGTGGCATAGCTATAGAAATATCTGAATCTTAATTCTTATGCATAAATTATTTATGTTAACCCAGTTAAGCTTCTCCTACTTATACAAGTCATCAACTGAATAAATTCAAGTTAACATCAAAGAAAAACACATAACAGATCTCTACCAATTCAGATCTAGAATAAGCACATGCACACACAGACAAAGTGACAGTTATTTCTGGACAAACTGTCCCCGGAAAAACCCAATGTGGGAAAAACGGTCTGTGGCTGCTGGAGGGCTCTATTATTAAGAATATTTCTGAATACACAACTCTGGATTCCAGATCTGGAAAACCCTACAAAGGAAACTCTAGATCTGCAGCACCTGGCTAGTCTAAGACCAACAATACTGACTGATCCACACCCTCAAACGAGATTTACAGAACTCAGCCAAATCTAGGCCTAGAAACCCCAGCGCTGCCCCTAAAAGACATTGCTGCTGCTACTGTCGTCTGTTGCTGCTGCTTCCATCTGTTGCTGCCGTTGCTGCCTTTCTCTGCGTTGTCCTTGCTGATCTCTTATCTGCTTCTTGTGTATTCTAGACCCCGGGATCAGATCATCCCCTTGGTCTAAATTCCTCTCTCTACAACTAAAACACTTCTGAGAATTCTTAGCAACCCCAACCTAGAATCTCAGCTTAGCTTCAGTGCTCTGCCTCTGTGTGTCTTAAAAATGACCCCAAGCCTTTCCTCTATAGTTTTCTCGTTGACATATCAACGGCCAAGATTAAATCTTTAATCAATGGCTAAGATTAAAAGAAAGCTTGATCCGTGTGACTTAAGACAATTTCATCACATGTTTAATTAAATTCACTTTCATTATTTTATTTTCCTAAGTTTTAACTTAGGAAATACATTAAAATAATTAATTAATTTAATATCTCCTAAACCAGATGAAATTTCCCAAATCCATTTCTGGGTCTTGTAGATTAGGTGAACTCTAGTCCTTCCTCAAAATTTGTGACTTAGAGCACAACTAATGCTACCCCAAATACACAAAATCTCAACACTCCCTCTTAGCATCAAGGGTGTGCTCTAGCAATACATCACACTTAAGCATTACATGATTTTGGGCACTAATTATGTGCTGCTGAAGCTTGGCCTCCTGCCACTCAAATCTACACTACTACTGCCATTTTGTACTGCTGCCCATGACTCTGCCACTGCCACTACAACTACTGTACTGCAACTCCCTCTCAATATGTTACATTTGTGCTGCTCATAGCACTGTCACTGCTGATCTCCTGCACTGCAACTTCAGTTGTTAAGAGTAACAACTGAATCTCCTGCCCAATCTTTGACAAACAACTCAACTGGGCTGCATCCTCATCACTGGAGCTCCATAGGCTACAGATCTGTGCTGGCATCTAAAGAACAATGCACAACTACAGCTCTTCCTGCGTAATCAGACTCCCTTTGCACTACTGAAGTCACATCAGCTCCTTGTGTTGAAATCTATCACGTTGCTACTGCACTGTGATGTCCCTCTGAAGCTCTCTGCGTTGCTGCAGCTCTGCACTGTGTAAGCAGTACTGCACTGCGTTGCTGATGTCACATCAGCCTCTGTGTTGCTACTGCTTCTACGTTGCTGCTGCTATGCTCTGCGCTGCTCCTCCCAGCGTCTAGATCTGCCTCTGCTTATGCCTCATGTGTGATCTATGCACCCACTGCTCCACTTGTCCCGCTACTGTCTTAAGGCTGCCTTAGCTCGCTTGTGATCCAAGAGATGAGCTGCTCAAGGATCTCGCCTTACTTCCATGTAGCTCCTCTACATGTCCATGTCACCCCACCTCCGTGGTTCATGAGCACTCATGGTTACATCATCTCCGGACCCATCATCTGCCACCACTGCTTTGGAAGAAGATGCTTCCTTGTCCTTCTTCTTTTCTGGACAATGGCTGGAAAAATGTCCCATTTCGCCACACTGGAAGTACTTGATCTTAGAAAGATCCTTCTTCTTCTTCAGCTGCTTCTTCGATGCCAAGGTTGCATCTTCCTCCTCTTCCTTCTTTGCTTTCTTCAACGCAGGGTTGTGCTGCTTCTTGGTGAACCTTCATAGTTCTTCTTGCCGCAGGATCGACCACAAGCTGTCCCAATCTGGGAAGTTCGCTCTGCCCAATATACTTTGGACAAAGGTTTTCCACTCATCCGTGACTGCATTGAGGGCAGTCCTGACTATCACTGCATCATCTACGAATGCACCCGTTGCAGTCAGCTGATCCCTGATTGACTGCAATCTGAAGAGGAAATGCTCGATGTCTTCTCCCTTGGTCATCATGAATGACGACATTTGGGCCTCCAACAGCATCTTTCTTTGGACTGATTTTTCCTCATATAGGGAAGTCAAGGCCTTCCACATCTCATTAGTTGTCTTCTTCTCAGCTCTGTGTGGTACAATATGGTCCTTGATACTGTCCATTATCAGCTGCTTGGCATGCCCAGCAGCTTCTCTATGCTTCCGTAGGAGATCCGCATCTATCGGTGTGGCCAGGGTCTGCTCTACATGGTCTCTTAGACCATATGCCTCAAGGACAATCAGGATCCTGGCTTTCCACACTGAAAAGTTTGAGAGGCCCTCTAGCCTATCCTGATCACGCAGTCCATGAGGAGACATCTACTCAGAATGTGTCAGAGCTCCTCTTCTCTATGCTAGAGATCTTGGATCTAAGGTCCTTTTCGAACTGGGAACCCTCTGCTCCCTCTGACACTTGATTTCCCTCCTTGGAAATCTACCAAATCAACTATGATTCAGCTTCTTCTTTGATCCTCTGACCAAACTACAAGTTTCCTCTGGCAAGAAATTCTCTGAGAAGCTGATCTCTTCCCAACCTTTGTCACTTGTGCTAAGGCTAAAAATATGAAAACTTCAGAAATTTAACCCCACCAGCTCTTCTGAATTTTCTGCAACTTTTTTGCAGACTTTTCTGGATCTGACAAATTCAGATCTGAATCACACTGGTCGGCTTTAGACCCAACCAGCGTTGTTTATGAGCTGCCTCTACGCAGTAATTGTGTGGGCTTGCTAAGACACAGCGCTGGACGGCGTCACCCTTCCCTCTGTGTGAGTCTGCTCCTGAAAATTGCGTTGTCCCTTCAGATCTGCTTTTCTGCTACCTTTCCAGCTGCTTTCTGCAGCTAGATCCTTCAGATTCTTCAGCTGGTGACCCTTCTAGATCTGCAATTGCTCTGATACCATGTAGAAATTTCTGAATCTTAATTCTTATGCAGAAATTATTTCTGTTAACCTGGTTAAGCTTCTCCTACTTATACAAGTTATCAACTGAGTAAATTCAAGTTAACATCAAAGCAAAACACATAACAGATCTCTACCAATTCAGATGTAGAATAAGCACATGCACACATAGACAAAGTGACAGTTATTTCTGGACAAACTGTCCCCGGAAAAACCCAATGTGGGAAAGCTGGTGGCTTCTAGAGGGCTCTATTATTAAGAATATTTCTGAATACACAACTCTGGGTTCCAGATCTGGAAAACCCTACAGAGAAAGCTCTAGATCTGCAGCACCTAGCTGATCTAAGACCAACAATACTGACTGATCCACACCCTCAAACGGGATTTACATAACTCAGCCAGATCTAGGCCTAGAAACCCCAGCGCTGCCCCTGAAAGACACTGCTGCTACCTTTCTCTTCGTTGTCCTTGTTGATCTCTTCTCTGCCTCTTGTGTATTCTAGACTCCGAGATCAGATCATCCCCTTGGTCTAAATTCCCCTCTCTACAACTGAAACACTTCTGAGAATTCTTAACAACCCCGCCCTAGAATCTCAGCTTAGCTTCAGTGCTCTGCCTCTGTGTGTCTTACAAATGACCCCAAGCCTTTCCTTTATACTTTTCTCGTTGAGAAATCAACGGCCACATGAGTGTGGTGGGGACCACAGGTGCATAAATGACAAATCGCAAAACACCCCCCCCCTTGTTATCTGCCGAGAAGGTAGGGGGGGACTCCATATTAATATAGGTCGCAGATGTAAAGAGGTGGCCACGTGGAGAAAATAGGGTAGGGGGCAACCGCGAGGGGTTTAGTCATAGAAGCAACAAATTGTGGACCCCCACCCCTTTGGTAACTAGAAGGCATGGGGGCACAATTAATATAGGTCGTTGATCTATTCAAACTGGTCGCGCGAGGGGTTCAAGCTTAACCATTGGCCACACGAGTGCCATGTGGCACTACCTGATTGGTTAGACTTTGAAGTGGCATATCTCTCGATCTAGAGGTCGGATTGAGATAAAAATTATATCACTAGAAATATCTTGATGAGTTGGATGCAATGGTGTTATCCAAAGTGAGTTCCACACACTTTGGGTGAGAGGAAATTTTATAACCCCATTTCCGTAATGAGACCTTGGAGGTTGGGTTAAATGAAAGTAACACCTCCCATTCCACTTGGATTAATCCAAGGGGGTGGAAGGGAACATTACATATATTTATTGAAATTTAAATGTCGTTAATGTGATAACACCTTATCTTAACCATTAAACCAACCACAGGGCGTAGAATAGACAATGATGGGTTGTACCGTTAAGTCACTCTGTGATGTGAAAGTCACCAATTTGAAACTCTGTGGGAAAAACTCCAGCCATGTTAAGGGTTGGTGTGACCCATGCCATGTGCGATCCCCAGGTGATTTTGACAGCTTAGATGCCTTTGGGTCGCAGTTTCTCAAGCCAAAGGTTAAGCTTGCAGTCACCTCAAGACTCAAACAACTTGACAAACAAACCAAAAAAAATCATTAGACCATTATTCTAAAATTATAATAATTGAGAGTTAGTACGGTTTAATAATAAAAAAACATTTTCTTTTTAAAAAAATTACTCTCTTTTTTCTTGTAATTTATAAGAAAAAACTGATCCACTTGTCATAGCTACTCTAACTTTAGGATTTTGTAATCTCAACATCCCTATCAATTGGAAAAGGGGTAGATTATATTATGCATACATATTAATATATATAGGGAAAAAGGGTATTAATCAGAGTTGTCTAATTATTATATGTTTTGGAGTTTTTAGCTAGAATTTGATGAAACAAGTTTTGGTCAATTCATCATTTTCTCCAATCTAAAATGTGTTTTTAACTACACATATGGATTCATAATCCTAATTTTTTTTGGAACATTGTTCACAATTCAATCTTATAATTCCAAAATGTCCCTACCAAATTCTGAAAAAAATTGACATAAAAAAAACGAAAAAACTGCCAAAAGAACTCCAAAACGTATAACAAAATTCAATCAGACTTTACAATTCTTGCAATTTTGTCAGTGTCCCAAGCTCAATTGGATAAGGCGTGGATTATTTTATGCACACATATTAACACATCGGAAAATCTATATCGATAAGACAAAATTCAATCAGACTTACGATTCTTGCAATGTTGTCAGGTTCCCAAACTCAATTGGATAAGGCGTGGATTATTTTATGCACACATATTAACGCATCGGAAAAGCTATATCGATATGGTAAAATTCAATCAGACTTACAATTCTTGCAATGCTGTCAGGTTCCCAAGCTCTTCCGGAAGTGTCCCATTAAGACTGTTTGAAGCAAAGCTCCTGAAGATAAAACCCCGCAAGTAAGAAGTGATTATATGTTTTTAAAGCTCCTCAAGAAAATATCCTTCAAGTCAGAAATAATTTCTTTTTTATTTATTTTATGGTTGCTTTTAGTGATCATGGAAACCACTTATCTGATATAAAGGGATGTAAGAAATAATTCATGTCTTCAAAGCTCCTGAAGATAAAATCCCTCAAGTGAGAATTAATTTCTTTTTTCTTTATTTTGTTGTTGCTTTAATTGAGAAATAATTCCTTTTTTCTTTATTTGGTTGTTGCTTTAAGTGATACCACTTATATGATATAAAGGGATGTAAATACACACAGACGGAATGAAGTTGTTGGACTACAAGGAACTGAACTGACAGCTTGTTATATCTTCTCAAACTCAGAGATACAGCATATATGCATTCCATGCAAAAAGGAAATCACTAAGATAAGTAGGAAAATGTTCAACAATAAATGGTTCGACAGTTTTTTCCCTTTGCCATTTACTGCTAAATTTGATGTTTATACAATAAATATGCATCTGTGCAGAGAGAGAAAGAAAGAGGGGATCTCTTACAACACAATCAATTTTTGAAGATTTCCAAGCTCCTTTGGAACAGGGCCAGATAAACTATTTATTCCAAGGGACCTGAATCAATGAATGTAATTAAATATCAGTGTAGCAACTTGGTTGCAGATAAATCCATTCTCCTAGTAATAATTAATGATTTCAAGTAGTATGACATATATGAAATACGCAGATCAACAAACTCTACCTAGGTAACAGAGGAAAAAGAGAAGTCCCTGCTAAAAAACATAGAACAGAAGGGGGGAGAATCTCACAAGGACTGCAGGCGTGTGAGGTTACCCAAGAAAGCAGGTATTGGTCCTGTTAAATAGTTTTGTGTCAAGTTCCTGTCATAAAAATTCCAGAGATTTCTGTGTCAAGATTTTGGAAACCAAAGCCATTACATGTTAGTTGTTTTTCCACAGGGAAACAGACAAACCCCTGCTGCCATTAGACAGAATAGTATTCAATTTCACTGAAAAATCAGAAACAGAGTTATTTTTCCACAGGGAAACAGACAAACCCCTGCTGCCATTAGACAGAATAGTATTCAATTTCACTGAAAAATCAGAAACAGAGTTATTTTTCCACAGGGAAACAGGCAAACCCCTGCACCCATTAGACAGAATAGTATTCCATTTCACTGAAAAATCAGAAACAGAGTTATTTTTCTACAGGGAAACAGACAAACCCCTGCTGCCATTAGACAGAATAATATTCAATTTCACTGAAAAATCAGAAACAGTCTTACAGATACGAAAGGAAAAAGGATAAATCCCTACATCCATTAGACAGACGAGTATTCAATTTCACTGAAAAATCAGAAACAGTCTTACAGATACGAAAGGTAAGTCAGGTTAGCCAGTTCTGTCGGAATTTGTCCCGTCGTGATCATTTGATTGACTTTCCTGGGAGAAAGAAGGCCGCCAACGGGTTAAATTTTGCAATTCTGAGTTGAAAAGAGGCCACTTCGGCCGGGCTCACATCTAAAATCAATAAAGAGCACTTCATGCACTCCATTGAATCGAATTTAAGCTGATAATCTAAGAACCTAAAAAAATTTAAATAGGCCGATGCCAGAGAACTTCTTACATTTCAGTAATATGGCAAGTGGATCCATTGTTGAAGTTGCAGTTACACTTGAATGCAGGATTCAGAGAACTATCGGTAATGGGCGTACTATCAATGGCTTGTCCAGTGCATGGATCTCCAGTAAGGTTCCATGTATTAGAAGACGATATACCCCACTTCTGAGAAAGTGACTTTAATGCAGCAACTGTCCGCAAGAAAAGGAAATGAATTGATCAACAAAGAAGATAATGATAAAAACAGAAGACATTAGAACGCCTGCAGGCCGCTGTATGAGATTTTTTTTTTTTGTAATTATATTCCGTGGTTACCTTCATTTGGGTCCGTGGCTGCTGCTGCTTGAGCTTGACCAAGCAAACTGGAACACCCAATACTGATAAAAGTGCAGAGAAGCCAAATCAGTGATGACAGCTTGAACATGATGATGGACGGGCTTGGTGGTCGCGATGGGAGCTGTGGACGACACAACAGGTTAAGTTAATTGGGATGTTATAACTTCGTTTGGATGTTTGATGGTGTTCTGCGCTGTTAGAAACTACAGAATTGATGAGAGACGGAAGCATGGTTTAAAGACCAGTAGCGTTGACCTGTAAGAAAACACTAACCTCAAAGCACGGAGTTTGGTTTTTTTGGGGAAGGTGGTGGGGTTGATAATTTGAATATACTGTCGGAAACTAAAGTGACATTCATTTGGAATAAATGGTTTGGATTTTTTTTTAAATCATGTCATTTTCAATTAGTCTATTGAATTGGATATAAGTAGATGGGCAGCATCCATCTTAATTCTTCTCCGTGACATTTGAATTTGTGACTTAGTTTTATTTTAATTTTTTAGTTCTTCTGTATGATGTTTGAACTTGTGACTTAGTTACTGAAAATAAATCTTATAAAAATCAATTCAATTTTTATGACGTTTAAACTTGTGACTTAGTTACTGAAAGTAAATCTTACAAAAATCAATTCAACTTTTATGACGTTTGAACTTGTGACTTAGTTATTGAAAGTAAATTTTAAAAAACAAAATCAATATCAATTCTACTTTTTATCGGTAAAGATTAGAGTCTCTTATAATATTATATTAATTTATTTTATATTTATCTTACATTTTATTTTAAAATTTTAACTTAATTAATTATTATGGTTATGGTTAATTAATTAATTAATTTTATAAAATAAAATAATAATTTATTAATTATTAAAATTATAGTTACATATTTAATTAATTTTATAAATTGAAAAATATAATTTATTAATTAAACATTTGATAATTTCATAAAATTAAATATATGAATATGTGATTGTGGTTAAGTATTTTAGTAATTTTATAAATCAAATAAAATTTATTTTAGATTGACTAAGTTATGTAATTTTTATACTAAAATTTTTAACAAAAATAAATTTCTATCAAATTATTCATATCCAATAAATTAAAATAATATATTTTTTAAATGAAAATAGAATATCATGATTATCTTTAGATATTTGATGTCTAAGAAGAAGCTTGACAACATGGAATAAAATAGGCTCTCTAAAATTGCTTCTAATAGTAGTCAAAATCCTCACCTTCGCCTCAAGCGCGAGTGGCATAAGGATGCCCAGTCTTGGCTTAACAATTGGGGAATTAAGGAAGAAAAGTAAAGATAATATAAAAAATACTATTACCTCCAAGTGTAAGAGCAAGCTCTGGGAGGATTAGGAGTTGGAGGGTAAAAGGAAGCTAAGATAATATAAAGAAGTGATCAACCCCGCCCTTGATAATCAAAATTATCTCTTTGTGTTGTCCAACAATAAGAAATAAATGGACATTGCTAAGATAAGAACTAATTCCCATGAGCTTCAGGTGGTGGTATATTCCCAAGACCCCTTTGAACAATAGAATCTGTCAGATTTGCGATTCTAAGCATGTGGAAGATGAAAATCACTTCCTTTTAGA
>CM076579.1:43261979-43349207 GCA_034641835.2 Pinus albicaulis
ATGTAACTCATATTAGACTACTCATGTCCAATCTCAATTGATCCCACTTAACAAGTTACCAAGACAAGGCTCGTCACATACAACTGTCACTAGAAAATTTGGCGGAAATTCCGACGGCCAATTCGTCGCTATTCCGACACATAGTCGTCGCAAGAGCGACAGTTCGAGGGCGGACAAAACGTGGTTTTTCATGCCGTCGCAGTTCCGACACACGTAAAAAGTGTCGCACTATCGACACTTCTTCCGTCGCTTTTGAACAAGCGTCACTCTTCCGACGTCTCACAAACCGACACGCCTCTGACGTTTGTAAACTGTCGCACTTCCGATGAAATGTGGTCCGACGTTTTGAACGTCGCTCTTCCGACGTTTGTAAACGGTCGCAATTCCGACGCAACGTGGTCCGACGTTTTGGACGTCGCTCTTCCGACGTCTGTAAGATGTCGCAATTCCGACGAAATATGGTCCGACGTTTGGAACGTCGTTCTTCCGACGTTTGTAAGCTGTCGCAATTCCGACGAAATGTGGTCCGACGTTTTTATACTGTCTCTCTTCCGACGTTTCTGGGTTGTCGCAGTTCCGACGTCTACAAGGCGTCGGTAGACCGACGGAGGGTTCAATTTAAAAAAAAAAAAATGAATCTTTAAAAGACGAGAAACGTTTTGTTGAATATATTATATGAAGTAAAACAGTCCATGAAGTCATTACATTTTCACATCTGAAGATTGGAACCCAAATATCCATCCAGAAAAGTGGAAGTCCCACCCCAGACAATGATAGAAAAATACCCCATGTCACATACAGGGACATGATATAAAACCCAGTAACGGTCCACATGGAGATTATCGACAATCTGAGAAAGCATCCAAATATGCCGAGGCATCTATAAGAAAGTGAAATAGCAGTATGTAGAATAGTAAAACAACAGATAGAGTACCGACGTCCATTGTTCCAAATACAAATTAAAGTACCCAAAATCCTTGAACAGAGAAAAACTCTAATCATGTGAGGAGTGTGATATGTCCAAAATATAAAAAGACCATCAGACCATATCAATAAACCAGCAACATAGACCATCATCGCTAGTTTTGAAGGCAGAGTGATAAACATTAATCATTTTTTTTTTCACAAGAAAAAAACGCTATTTTGAATATATTATATGAAGTAAAACAGTCCATGAAGTCATTACATTTTCACATCTGAAGATTGGAACCCAAATATCCATCCAGAAAAGTGGAAGTCCCACCCCAGACGGTGATAGAAAAATACCCCATGTCACATACAGGGACTTGATATAAAACCCAGTAACGGTCCACATGGAGATTATCGACAAATCTGAGAAAACATCCAAATATGCCCGAGGCATCTATAAGAAAGTGAAATAGCAGTATGTAGAATAGTAAAACAATAGATAGAGTACCGACGTCCATTGTTCCAAATACAAATTAAAGTACCCAAAATCCTTGAACAGAGAAAAACGCTAATCATGTGAGGAGTGTGATATGTCCAAAATATAAAAAGACCATCAGACCATATCAATAAACCAGCAACATAGACCAACATCGCTAGTTTTGAAGGCAGAGTGATAAACATTAATCATTTTTTTTTTCACAAGAGAAAAAACGTTGTTTTGAATATATTATATGAAGTAAAACAGTCCATGATTACATTTTCACATCTGAAGATTGGAACCCAAATATCCATCCAGAAAAGTGGAAGTCCCACCCTAGACAGTGATAGAAAAATACCCCATGTCACATACAGGGACTTGATATAAAACCCAGTAACGGTCCACATGGAGATTATCGACAATCTGAGAAAGCATCCAAATATGCCCGAGGCATCTATAAGAAAGTGAAATAGCATTATGTAGAATAGTAAAGCAACAGATAGAGTACCGATGTCCATTGTTCCAAATACAAATTAAAGTACCCAAAATCCTTGAACAGAGAAAAATGCTAATCATGTGAGGAGTGTGATATGTCCAAAATATAAAAAGACCATCAGACCATATCAATAAACCGGCAACATAGACCAGCATCGCTAGTTTTGAAGGCAGAGTGATCAACATTAATCATTTTTTTTTCACAAGAGAAAAAACGTTGTTTTGAATATATTATATGAAGTAAAACAGTCCATGAAGTTATTACATTTTCACATCTGAAGATTCGAACCCAAATATCCATCCAGAAAAGTGGAAGTCCCACCCCAGACAGTGATAGAAAAATACCCCATGTCACATACAGGGACTTGATATAAAACCCAGTAACGGTCCACATGGAGATTATCGACAAATCTGAGAAAGCATCCAAATATGCCCGAGGCATCTATAAGAAAGTGAAATAGCAATATGTAGAATAGTAAAACAACAGATAGAGTACCGACGTCCATTGTTCCAAATACAAATTAAAGTACCCAAAATCCTTGAACAGAGAAAAATGCTAATCATGTGAGGAGTGTGATATGTCCAAAATATAAAAAGACAATCAGACCATATCAATAAACCAGCAACATAGACCAGCATCGCTAGTTTTGAAGGCAGAGTGATAAACATTAATCATTTTTTTTTCACAAGAGAAAAAACATTGTTTCGAATATATTATATGAAGTAAAACAGTCCATGAAGTCATTACATTTTCACATCTGAAGATTGGAACCCAAATATCCATCCAGAAAAGTGGAAGTCCCACCCCAGACAGTGATAGAAAAATACCCCATGTCACATACAGGGACTTGATATAAAACCCAGTAACGGTCCACATGGAGATTATCGATAATCTGAGAAAGCATCCAAATATGCCCGAGGCATCTATAAGAAAGTGAAATAGCAGTATGTAGAATAGTAAAGCAACAGATAGAGTACCGAAGTCCATTGTTCCAAATACAAATTAAAGTACCCAAAATCCTTGAACAGAGAAAAACACTAATCATGTGAGGAGTGTGATATGTCCAAAATATAAAAAGACCATCAGATCATATCAATAAACCAACAACATAGACCAGCATCGCTAGTTTTGAAGGCAGAGTGATAAACATTAATCATTTTTTTTTCACAAGAGAAAAAACGTTGTTTTGAATATATTATATGAAGTAAAACAGTCCATGAAGTCATTACAATTTCACATCTGAAGATTGGAACCCAAATATCCATCCAGAAAAGTGGAAGTCCCACCCCAGACAATGATAGAAAAATACCCCATGTCACATACAGGGACATGATATAAAATCCATTAACGGTCCACATGGAGATTATCGACAATCTGAGAAAGCATTCAAATATTCCCGAGGCATCTATAAGAAAGTGAAATAGTAGTATGTAGAACAGTAAAGCAACAGATAGAGTACCGACGTCCATTGTTCCAAATACAAATTAAAATACCCAAAATCCTTGAACAGATCAAGAAAAACGCTAATCATGTGAGAATTCAAAGTAAAGTTAATCTATTAACATTGCGAATAAAATTACACCGAAGTCAAAAACATTGCCTGGCCATACTCATGGCAAATTTGTCATCAAAAAATCAAAATATTAAGAAGACTACCCTCATACGGGGAAACCAGTCTTGAACGTTTAATTTACAGAATTCAAAAATATTACAAAGGTCCAGCACAGTAAAATAATCTAAAAGCAGCCCAATTAAGTGGGCCTGCTAAGCAAGAAAAACAAATTAACCAAACTACTCCTCTAGTGGTTCCTCCATGATTCGGCACCATCCTTCGGAAGGTCCAGGATCGCTAGGTGCTACCTCCACATGCATGCCACGGCTCCCCTCCTGAAGGCCCGAATGTTGGCCGGCTTTTTCCGAGCTCAGACCCGCCGGACGGGTGCATTCTTCCTCCGTTTGGGCCTCCTCGCGGAAGACCACAGTGACTAAAGCCGTGATTCGTGGGCGGTTGAGAGAGAAATTAAAGGAAAATTGCGCAGTGCGCGTCGTGGGAGAAGGTGAACTAGCGGTGGGGAAGCCAGGAGCAGGGAAATCCATATGGTGGCCAGATCCTACAAGCCGACCCCGCCCACTCCTAGTATTTGGATATCGACCTAAGTAATAATCACTGGACTGGCCGGAATTCGACTCTGTTGAGGGGCTGGAGGGAGCGCGCCGGGGTTGACCTCTAGTGCTCCCCCTGCGGCAACGCATCCTATGACGCACGCGAGGCATGGGTGCAATCTCAGGCACAGTGGGCACAAGAGGAGACGAAGAAGCAGAATTCCAATTAACAGAGGAAGACAGACAGAGACAGAACCGAGAGAAATGCAAATATGCAGCAAGGTCTAGGCAGCAGTTCAGCTGGCCACTTCTCCTTATCGTCATAGTTAGCAGGCAGTGTAATCCAGCAACCGGCTTGTCTGAAAAACCATGGCTAAACGCCATTTTGTCAACCCGACTGCAATGCAATCAAAGGACGCCCGTCATAATTAATCTCTGATCATTAATAACGAGAGCCGAAGGCCAGATCAAATTGGAGCGTGCGGAATCGCTAAGAGGAGTGGAGGTCCGATCTTGAACAATGTTAAAAATTAATTAATGTGGATTTGATGTGAAAACTTAATTGAACAGCGTTAAATGTTAATGCGATTGATATGAAATCGCCATATCCATGTCCCATCACCTTAAATTCCATCGAATGCACCCGCAACCGAGAGAAGGGCAAGTTTTTATTGAGGACATGTGGCAGAAATTGATCGGAGCGGATCTTTGTCTGGGCCGCTCGCGCAGTGGAAATCCGGACCCGAAAAATATTAGGGTGAATTTGATAAGAAATTCGCGTCACAACTTCCCTCCGTACGCCAGCCCAACTTCGGACCCGAAAAATATTAGGGCGGAATTCATTTTGTTTTCGCGTCACAAAATTGGCCGACGTCAGCAGGCTATTTTGGAACGCGAATTTGGTTGGAATTATGGTTTATCGCCGTTTGAAGTCCGGCGGGCTCGACTTAAGAACAATTTTGTTTGATCCCATCTTATAAAATTTGTGTTGGTTTTCTTTGATAATACACAGATTTATAATAAATCATGGGAACACCACACTAAACATGTGGAAAATTTATATAAATAATTATTGAGAACAATCATTTTTATGTAAAAATATCCAAGGTGAGGTCTGTGTAGAGAACCGGGGTCGTGAAAACTGTTCAAATATAAAAATCCCGCTTAATAAAGAGACAAAATTGTTGTGCTTTCGAAACCTGACCCGAGGATTGGACATGAGTTAACAAACAAAAGGATAGCGGAACCAGACTTGCACCCGTGGTCAAGCCCTCTACCAAAACCACGAGCGGAATCACAAAAGCGGGTTGCCCATATCGCACCACTTTTGCGGAGTAGGCGGTATTTCCTATTCGCGAGCGATTCCATAGGGAATGCGACACGTGGTGAAGTGACCCCCGGAAAACCACCGTTTAACCCGCGCCATCGCACGTTAAAGCCCGACGTTGGAAGCCGAGTGAAATTGCCAAGAGTCGTTGATTTGGAGAAGGGCCATCGGACGGTGGTCACACGTTGAACTTGCCCGGAGGTTAACTAAGGTGTGCGGAGGATAGCCAGGTACGATACAAGTGTTTGATTGGTTATTGATATATATAGGTGGGGCCGGAGTATAATGAATTTTTTTAATTAAACGATTGGCAGATAATTAGCATAAGTCTGGAGCGTGATTGTTGTAAGGCTGGGTGGTGAAATATAGAGCCGAAAGTTCATTACAAGTTATTTATTTAAAAAGAAACGTGGAGTATAAATGCAAAGTGTTGAAAGTTAAACATTGGTTATAAGGCTTGGAGATAATATAAAGTCGAGAATATAAATTAAAGTCCAAGCATTGTGGATAGTATTTATTTATCAAATTCTACGAATTTCTACGAATTTGATAAATAAACCCGAAGAAAGAAGAAGTCAATTAAGAATCAGGCTGGAGGAAAAGAACGGGGTAAACCAAGGGAAAATGCTGACAGAGCGATTGTAGACACACCAGCTCTCCTTAGGGGTCCAATTTCAGTTTTGTTGCGTCACACGATGATCTCTCTTCTCTGGCATTTAATTGTATTGAAGATCACTATTCTAGGAATAAGGAGTTATTTTCTCCAAAAATAACCCTAGCCAAACATTGACAATGCATCAAGGATATATTTCTATGCTTCATAAGTACATATGTTCTACTTCTAAATCATGTCTTGGAAGTGGTTGTTTGCTGGAAATTATTCACCAGTTGGTTTCATACCAAAGTCTTTTTCACATTTTCAGCATCCAATACATGAAAAAGATAATGGTTTAAAACAACATAAATATTTGAAATTTTGCAAGAATTGTCTGGCACACTTTGAATATGAATTTTTGAAGTCAAGTGCATGATGCTGTATAGGATCAAGTGTCATTTTGAATACCAAATGTTTCACAAGAAACTTCTCAACATGCTACCCTGCAGTAAGGATTAAATGACAATATTGCATCAGCTATTTCCATAATAAAAGTGCACCTCGGCCATAAGACTAAACAACTACAAATGTTGTAGATATAACAAGACCACACAATAAAATGTATTCCACAAGGCCAATACTGTATGAAAAATGAAAAGGAGTTTGCAACCAAAAATACCTTAGGCAACTAATTCAATTAGATACACCAAACCATTAGCAAAAAGGAAAACTAGCCTACTCAAAAGGCAAGCGTTTACCTCCTTTGACAAAATTTTGAGTTCTGAAACAAGGGCCTTTATTTTCTTGTCAATGCCCCTAGTAACGGGGTTTGCACCTGCTGCAACAACCTAAACAAAAAGGTTTCATTTCAAATTATTTTCCACAAATTTAAGATACAACCATTGTCAGTTTTTTATTTCCTAACAAGCTCATAAATTTTGACAAAAGAACCAAAATTTTTTAATACCTGATAGTAATTTTTTCACTCAAAAACTATCTTAGACTCAATAAGCCCAACCCAAAACTAAAAACCAAACACCATAAGACACTACAAAAATGAATAGATGATCTTAATCTAGTACTATCGACAAAAAGTTACCTTTACACCCTCACTTATTAAACCCTGTGCTGTTGAATTTTAACTTCAACTGCTGCAGCAGAAGGACGGATGTAGCAGCACATTTGTTTTTTGGAGGTTGCTTGCACGCCATCCAGAAATTTAATTCAGCATTTAAAATTCCTGCAAGATTTTTTTGTAGACGGCCGCAACCATATTTCTGTACAGGATTGTATTTAAACACAACAACCGGCATTAACACAATTCACCAACCAGAAATTAAACAAACAGAAATTTACCCGACAGTTTTGTAAATTCAAAAGGAGGACACGTGGAGTATTAATATTGGATCGCATGAAATTGAAGGGAATCTGAAAACCTGAAAACCAGACCCGAATTTTTTATAGGGCACATTGGATTGAGAATTCGCATTACAAATTAGGCAGACGTCAGCATCCCATTTTGGAACGTGAATTTGGTTTGAAATTCAATCTATTCAGACTTTTGAAGTCCGACGGAAAGGGTTCTTTAATGTTTTGATAGTTTAATTTTATGTATGCTTTAATATATACATATATTTTAAACATATGTTATATATATATATATATCATATGCGAAATGAAAGGTGGGCACGATCTGAAAGAGTAGCAACTAAGTCAACAGTGACTTTTTTGTTGCTACGCTGGATCGAGGGAGGTTTGCTCCAAGATTAAATCGCTCCAATAAATTATTCTCTACTAAACAGGGCCAACCATGTGAAGGTGGAAGATCTTATGGCCCCTCCCCCCCCCTCACATCACTCTCAATTCCCCAATACCCAATCTATATTTCATTTTTTACTTTCATGAGCATAAAAAAAAATATTCAATAACTAATAAAAAAACAATTCAACAAAAATTAAGCAAGGAAACATTGCAATTAATGCTTGACATAAAAATAGTATGATAAATGAGTTTTTTATATAACGCAAAAAACGTTCCAAGTATGGTAACGTTTGTCTTATAATAATACAATATTTTACATTATCGAATTTTCTTTTTCTTCTTCCTATTTTTAAAGCTCCTAATTACATCATCAATATCATCATGCTCTGCTCCTATTTCGTGCCTTTCAACCTGCACTGCTGACCTAGTTGCGTAGTCACGATGTCTGGTCTCATCCAGTGACGGGGCATCGCCTACAAAAATAGATAATATTAAATTTTAATTGTCATTTTTTAAATATCATTGAACTAGTTCGGTAATATTAATAAAAAAAATTGCAATGAGATTATTTACCTGGTGCACCAGTTGTCGCCGCTGACCTAGTTGCGTTGTCACGATGTCTGGTCTCATCCAGTGACGGGGCATCGCCTACAAAAACAGATAATATTAAATTTTAATTATCGGTTTTTAAATATCATTGAACTAGTTCGGTAATATTAATAAAAAAAATTGCAATGAGATTATTTACCTGGTGCACCAGTTGTCGCCGTTGGGACTGTTGCCCTGTCTTCCTCTCTGGTGGTAAGATCCTCAAGGGAAACATTCTCTGTCATTTAAACAAAAAATGCTATAAGGACAACCATCAAGGTATAATTAGAAAAAATTATAAGTGGAAATTAATTACCGTCACGGCCCTCACTGATAGCAGCATTGTCGGCCTGGTCCCCACTACAATGATCAGGTTGCACAAGAGGATCATCTACATCTGGCTCTAAAACTGGGTTATTTACCTCGTCGGTAGTGTTGCTCCCCTGATTTAAACAAAGTTGTTAGACATTAAATTTATGGACGAAAACAAAAATATTGAAAGGTTAATGTTTTACCTTATCAGGCATTGTAGATCTTGGGACCTTCCCCAAGCTTCTGCGACGTTCAACTACAGCTTGATAGCCAAAACGGAAAGTGATATTTTTATCTTCCTCTGTAGTTATTGTTCCGAAGTCATCACCCTACATTATATATGATTGTGTATTTTTAATAATATCTGATAGGATTACAAAAATGTTGGAAGGCGATACAATTAATTATAAGATGTTTAGCTACTTAATTACAATTCTTGCAGCTAATTTCAAGTAGCCACCCTGGCCGAGCTTGTGATGGCCCTTTTTCTCAATCCTAGCTTTGGTTTCCTTTGAGGTGTCAAGCAACCTAGCATCAAAAGATTGAAGTCAGATATGACGTAGCACACTTTTATTTTAGACATAAAGAAAATTAAAGCTATTGAATTAAAGTTGTACTTTACCTTGCGGGTCCAGTTGGCATTTTTCCTTCTTTCTTTGCCCTTTTCTCTTTTCCGTCATGGATGAGTGCTCTCCACTCACTCTCTGAAACTGCGAGAGGACGCTCATATCTAGGGTTAAATTGCAATTGCGTCCTATAGGTGTCCCTGGTATATTTCAAATATTTTCCGGCTACCTGAGCCACCGCTTTTCTGTCAAATGTGCCGACCCCAAAAAGGGCTTCTAGATAATCTAGAAGTTCTTTTTTCAAGTTGGAATTCTGGGAATTCCACCCTATACGTATGGTTGGGCCAAAAATTACCAACGCATGGCTCTCCAGAATCCTGTAGAACTCATTGTTTCCTACACAGAATAAAACCAAAAGAAAAAGAAGATATTATCATTAATTTAAAAATAAAAATCACGATAAATATGTTTTAGATAAAGTACATGAAATAGTTAAAATATTAAAATTTACCTGGGAGTTGTACATGATTTATAGGGACACCTTCATCGTTCACCAACAACGTGCCATTAATGGTCCCTGTGGAGCTGACACGTGTAGCTCCAGGAAACGCAATAATGTAGTTGGCCATATCAGCCTTATCATTGCCAACACGTTCAGCGGTTGGCTGGGTGTCTGCTTGGGCAGGGTGTGTTTCTTGGCTAGCACCTAAAGGAGTAGAAGGTGTACGAGAGGGTTGTTGGGCAATCTCTTGCCCTTGTGTCCCACTACCACCAACACTGGGTTCAGCAAATGCCAAAAAACGCTACATACAAAAGAACTTTTTGTTAGTTTAGTCAATGTAAAAATTAAAAATCAAACTATCACAATTCATCTCATGCAGAACAAAAAAAATATCCTTTTGATTTTTTATTATTACCTGATATCTATTTAGCTACCTCATAAGATGTTGTATCCTCTCTTCTGTTTCAGGTGTTTGAGGCGCATCTATCAAAGCATTAAATTCCGACCTTGCATCTCGTGCCTTTTTTTGCAACAAGAACACTGGAGATAGGGATGAAGAAAGCTCTTCCTCAAAGAGGGAATCATCAAGCATACCATGGCTAGGTGTCTGCATATTTGAACAAAATTAATATTATTTCAATTATGTAAATAACTAAAATACCTAAAGATAGAGCAATGCTGACACTTTACATGTTCTTCCGCTGGCCTCTTTCCGCGATCATCCCGTCTCGGGGTTGTTCCTGCACTGCTCTGATCAGTCTGCCACATTGCAATAAAATTATAAATGTAAAAACTTGAAAACAATATCTAACTTGAAAACACAAAATGAAACTGAAATAATTTCTAATAAGACACCGGAAGACAGAGTTAGAGTTTCAAATATGCCTTGCATTGAATTCAGTCCTGGAAACATGTCATTGCACATTAAGGCACCCAAACATTCAATCCACAAATGATATATTTAAGTAGGCTTCTCCTATTCTGGTAAAACACCATACCTATAATGCATTCACTTGCATGTATAAAGGGAAAGGAAAACATGTTTTCATACAACGGTGACAAAGGCATCTTGGGGAAAGGTATCTTCACTTTTTATTTATGTCGTTCACCCACACCACTCTCGTGTTTTCACTAATCCTGTTTTGTCATTTTTGGATTCAAATTAAGTTAAGGCCTTAAGTATTTTTTGACCTTTCGGTGTAGTTTTTATAAGTGGCATGTATGGATTTTCCACTAATTCTGCACTTTTTCTCTTCATGCGCATGTTTCCCTGGAAATCAAATGCATGATTTAGTCCCATACATTTAACAAGTTGTTGGATCAACTCCATAGGAAATATCATGTTTCCTATTCAATCAAAATTTATCTCAGTTAGGGTAGGTAGGAAGGTTTCCCCTTTGTATTAATAGGGCACTTCTAGCTTGCATTTTTATTATATCTTTCAAATTTAGTGTCGTTTCAATTAGGGCATGATTTTTTGCAACTTTCAAGGTGAGAATGAACAAAGACAAATTTATGTGATGGATGACCGTATATGACTCCATGGCCAGAGGAAAAGGCACTAATATACTTCTTCAAATATCTATAGTTCGCATTCACCTCATACGGAGATGGTCCCTGATTTTGAGCCAAATGTTGTAGCAAAAAGTTCCCCCCCTCCATAATTTGATATTCAATGGAAATTTCTTAAATTGATGATGGGGCATGATTATGGAACATTGGCACATACATATGTAATGGAATTCTAAGATCATGATATATGTTTGCATATGTTTATGGCAATGTTCCACCAAGTCCCCTGGAGGTGGGAGCAAGGGGACGAGGGAGCGCGGGAGCGGCCTATGCAAAAGCTCCCTACCAATTTTCAGGAAACGTGGGGGGACGTCGGGGTCATAAAAATTATAAAATTTAATATTTAAAATGTAACCATATTTTTGCAAGGAATGTATATACAGTCATCATACACTTGCATCATGAAAGATAAATCATAAATGATAAAATTACAAATCGATGAATGATGAATCATATAATTGAAACAAATTTAAAAGTTAAAAGTTAAAACATACATCATACAATCATGCATGTAAGTTTGTAAGTTTGTAATTATATAATCATTAATGTAACTACTAACAATGTACAATGAAAATAAAGTTTAAGATATCATATGACATATTATATCAAGATTCAAAATAGAGTTTAAACTGAAGTTTACAACTCAAGTCTGAAACATAAAACTTAAACGCAAATAAGTTATGTCCGAAACATAAAACATAAAACATAACATATGAATATCAAATGATATCATCATACTGATAAATGAGCATAAATGCTCAAGTTAATGCCCCACTAGTCTCTGCATCCAACTTCTGCACGAATATATCAAGATCAACCATGTCACCATCTGAATCATAATCACTTGGATTCTCAAATATGCTAAGTGGCACATCAAATTTTAACACGAAACCATAAACTAAAAGGGGCGGTGAGGGGACGTGAGGGGGTGTGAGGGAAACATCCCCTAGAAGTCCCCAAGACCCCGGAGTGCGAGGGGGCGAGGAATCTAGACCCCTAGGTGGGGGGGCGAGACCCCGTGTAACACTGGTTTATGGAGGTGGTGGAGCAAAAAAAGAGCTCAAATAGAGCTGAAATTTTTCACATAAAAAGGACTGTGGGCTTGACTAATGGTTCCATTTAAAAAATGATATCTAGACAGAGAATAAGTGTAGCATGCAAACATGTATTGAAAATCCATCTGAGTTTGCATTGTATTACTTATGATGGATTCAAATTTGGGTTTCAAAATGCCAGGTTATGGCATGATTTTGTCGAGAAACCCTTAGTTGGATTCTTATGTTGGTTTAATTTATATTTTAAGTTTGTTTTGCAGTCTTTGGGTGATAGTAACTCATGAACTAGGTTACCAATGTGTAACAATCATATTTCAAGAATAAAGTTGTGATTTTTTTATATTATTATTATTATCTATTAGCTACGAGTATTGACACCTAATGCCCGGAATTTTGACATCTTGATAGCATGGATAATTTCGAAAATGTTTCTAGTAATGTTAACATAATAACTATCATTACGTGTCTTCACTTTTTTCACCATAATAGACCCGTGATATGGACTCATCACACAACTTCATATGCTATGTCCCAACAAGTTCAAACTGGTTGAACCTACCTCATAGTGTGGTTATTAAGGACAAGTTGCTTGATATATAACTCTATAGCATAGACCACGTTGCATTTCTAAAAATAATCCTCAAGTGTCAAAAAAACTTCACAATATGTTCTACTATAAAGCCTTTTGGGATACCTGAAATAATATATGTATCATTGATGACTTTTAAAGTATGACAAGATCCAGAGGGAAAGGAAATCCATGGAAGAGTGATCCACCAATGAGAACCTAGAATTTAGCATCAGATGAGTTAGAGTCTAGGAAATTGAAAGCCTATAATTTTAATTAGTGATGAAGGACATCACATAGGTAATTATATTTTCATGTAGAATGATCTGTTAATTCAAATTTAAACTACATAATATGAAAGGCATACCATAAATTTTTCCACGTAAGTCCAAACAACCTATAAAAAGGGAAAACCTTCTTTTTCCATGGGAAATAATTTACCTTTCCTTTTTCAAGGCAATCTAAATCACAAAAAATATGAACTATACCGCACACATTCTTGGATAATGTGAAAGTGGAAAAGGAATACCCTACACAAGTGATGCACACATGTACATTTGAACACTAATAGATTTTTGTAGTTGAAATGCAATGCTCGTTTTCATTTAAATGTAGGGTTTTTAAAGCAGGGAGAAATAATGGCTGCCAAATTAATAAGCGTTTCTTTGGGAAAAATTTAAATCTCGTATTGGGTGATGAAGATAATAGAGGGTACTGAATCTTGACTCTTGACATCTACAGAGAACCCTACAGCCTAACAAAATCCAATGGAATTGACCAAAAAAACCCAAATAGAGTCAACCCTACTATAGGAGGAAGGGCCTGCAGTAAGAACTTACCATTTTGCAAGAGCCGAGGGCGAATGCTGTTAATGAGAACCTAGAATTTAGCATCAGATGAGTTAGAGTCTAGGAAATTGAAACCCTATAATTTTAATTGGTGATGAAGGACATCACATAGGTAATTATATTTTCATGTAGAATAATCTGTTAATTCAAATTTAAACTACATAATATGAAAGGCATACCATAAATTTTTCCACGTAAGTCCAAACAACCTATAAAAAGGGAAAACCTTCTTTTTCCATGGAAAATAATTTACCTTTCCTTTTTCAAGATAATCTAAATCACAAAAAATATGAACTATACTGCACACATTCTTGGATAATGTGAAAGTGGAAAAGGAATACCCTACACAAGTGATGCACACATGCACATTTGAACACTAATAGATTTTTGTAGTTGAAATGCAATGCTTGTTTTCATTTAAATGTAGGGTTTTTAAAGCAGGGAGAAATAATGGCTGCCAAATTAATAAGCGTTTCTTTGAGAAAAATTTAAATCTTGTATTGGGTGATACAAATATTGTCGAAGGGTGTTAAAATGAGATTCTTGACACTAGAAAAACCCTTCTGACCTGACACAATCCAATAGAATTCAGCCAAAAAAACCCAAATAGAGTCGACCCTACTACTTGAGGAAGGTAACGATGGAGAGCACCATTTTGCAAGAGGCGGGGGCGAATGCTGTTCTGCACGGGGGGCGAGGGCGAATGAGTGAGGAAAATGCGTGCAAAGGGCGGGGGCGAATGCGGGCGTCTTTGTCCCCGAAAGAGGGCGAGGGCGAATCCGGGCGAATGCTGTTACGCGAGAGCTCGGGGTGGTGCGGGGGCGAATGCGTTGCCGCGGGGCTCGAGGCGAATGCGTGCACGCAAGAGCGAGGGGGCGAATGCGTGCAAGAGCGGAGGGCGAATGCGTGCGTGATATCAAATGTTAATGTAGCACACATGTACATTTGAACACTAATAGATTTTTGTAGTTGAAATGCAATGCTTGTTTTCATTTAAATGTAGGGTTTTTAAAGCAGGGAGAAATAATGGCTGCCAAATTAATAAGCGTTTCTTTGGGTAAAATTTAAATCTTGTATTGGGTGATGAAGATAATAGAGGGTATTGAATCTTGATTCTTGACATCTACAGAGAACCCTACAGCCTAACACAATCCAATGGAATTGACCAAAAAAACCAAAATAGAGTCAACCCTACTATAGGAGGAAGGGCCTGCAGTAAGAACTTACCATTTTGCAAGAGCTGAGGGCGAATGCTGTTCTGCAAGAGCTGAGGGCGAATGTTGTTCTGCAAGAGCTAAGGGCGAATGCTAAGGGAAAATGCTGTTCTGCAAGAGCTGAGCGCGAATGCTGAGGGCAAATGTTGTTCTGCAAGAGCAGAGGGCGAATGCGCGCGTGATAGCAAACATTAATGTAGCTATTGCGACAAATACGAAACAATAAAATCATTTTTATGTATCGCGCATATAAGTTTCGAATATTTATGTAGCGCGCATATAAGTTTGGTACTTTTATGTAGCGCGAAAATAATTGTCGTTATACCGACGGCGGAATAGGCGTCGCTATTACGACGGGTACCTCCAAACGTCGCAATGGCGACACCTAGACATTGTGTCGCAGTTGCGACGTTTAGAGTCGTCCCAATAGTGACACTTTGGGCCATGGTGTCGCAATTACGACGTCTTCCTCTAAACGTCGCAATCGCGACACGTTTTAAAGTGTCGGTATTGCGACACTTTTCTATAGACGTCGGTATAGCGACGGTTTCGGGCGGGATGGAAAAAATTTGGGAAAATTTCCGACATTTGGTCAAAAGCGTCGGAAACAAGTGTCGGAATTTCTGCCAAATGTAGTAGTGTCAGGACCGTTCCTTTACTGGAGCTCAGCGCGATACAACACTTGGGTGCACAAGAAGGTAGCCCGCCTTCGACTACATCCGGTCGGTGTGTTATATATTGGGGTTCCCTTCAGGGTTGTCAAAACTAGATCAGGGATCTAGGTATTCTGCCCATATAGCATGTTGTCCTTGACTGTGGACCCCCCTGATGATGTCTATGATTTGAGGTATCTTTAGTGGCCATAATTTTTAGGGACTTACACAAGGTGACTGGGATGGGTTGTCTTGGTACTTGAAACAAACAGACCCACTCTGTCTTCGGTCTTTAGGAGGGTACTCGTCTTCACGAGAGTGCTTACAACTATCGTCTGAGGTTCGGGCGAAGCTCTAGAGTGACCGTAACTGTAATTTCGACCAACCCTCTTTGTATACTATTGTGATACTGGATTTCATCACCAGCAAATGGTAGTACTCAGATAGGGCACCCTATTATGGCTGCTTGCTGATTGATTTTAGAGAGTCCTTTTTTATTTTTTCTTTTTTAGGTGTGTGGTTACTGTCATTGACACTTTATAATACAACACAATTTATTAAAATTTGTTAAAAACAAACATGTCACCATGGTGTCATCCGACGCACGTCGTCTGTCTCGATGAAAGCAAGGTCTACCTCCTCTAACTCTTGAGGTACAACTGAACCTTAGTGAACCCGTGCCTTCTACGAAAGAGCAGTCTCCATTGACAAACCCTGATTTACACATAGCCTCATATCATACGGAATTTCTGGAGGACCCTTTCATGGAAGGTGTCGTACCTCATTACAATCCTCCACTCACTGATTCGTTGGGGCCTGTGATAGTTCAGATTCCACCACACCAAGACATGTCTTCGGCCGCACAAACATCCATTTCACACCCAGAATCCACAGGGTCGATGTCAATGGAAACTATCCCAGGTTCGCCACCATCCTCCCCGTCGGTTGTTAGTTCTATGCCATCACTTGGTAACCCAAGTAGTCAACATATACCTAATCCCAACCCTACGGTCATCACAACTGTCAGTAGCTCGCCGAGTCCTTCGAGATCTACTCCTACCGTGACCACGTTGGGACCTACGGTTGCTCCCCCCACGAGTGTGACTACTTCAGTTCCTTTTCGCAACCCTTTCGGTTGGAACCCTTTGCTGAGTGCAAACCCCTTGGCCACTATAACAGGGGGCAGTGACACCAACACACAGGTAGCAGGAAACATTTCACTTCCCCTACAATCCTTAGGACAAACGGGACAACTTGTTGTTAATACTATTCCCTTAAGTGGTTCAAATATAGGTGTAGGGTCTATGCCGTCGCTGAATTATGCAAGTAGTAGCATGCCTCCGGGAAAATCTATTGCATCCATATGGACTAACCCACCCCAACCTCCATCTAGAATGGGAGGGAAATTTTATACTGGGGGCAACCAACCATTCGCCCCGCAATACAATATGCCCTATAGATAGCAACCATATGTCCCTACCCCTCCACCTATAGGAAATTTTTATCAAAGTCCTACTTATCCTCCTAGTAACACATTGATGGGCGGACCCTATGGTCTAAATAGTCAGCCCATACTTCCTTGGCTAGATTCGGGGGCAAATCCACAATTGCCATTTTTGGCAGCTCTGGACATCCTCGACATCCATAAACTGACTAATGATCCCATAAATCACAACCCGCTTTGGCCTCCAGTACCGCACAAGATTCCTTCTGACATCCCAAAGTTCAATGGGAAACAAGGGGACGACCCAGCTGCACACATCACTACCTTTCATCTATGGTCTATATCTAATTCCATGGTGGATAATAGTGTCCAGCTTCGACTGTTTCCCCGCACCCTTACAGGAAATGCCGCCAAGTGGTATATTGAATTACAACGTGCTGCCATAAACACTTTTGGCACTTTAGCAACGGAGTTTCTAAAGAAATTCCAATTACCAATCAGATTTGAAACCGGAACGGAACTGTTAACCTCGCCGCGCCAAGACACCGCCACCCACATCTCCGATCACATTCATGAATGGAGACGTAGGAGGAGGCTAGTCAAAGCACTAATCCCGGATCATCTCTTAGCTAATTGGTTTTATAAGTCTCTCTTACCCATATCTCTAAAGACATTGGCCTTTCCGGTGCAGTTACAGAATATCAATGCATTCGTCGTGCCCAACATTTGGATTTAATCTATTCACATTCTAGCACGCTATATGATTTGCTCCCCAATACCCCTGGTAACCCAAATCCTCCAGCTACTCAGAAATCCAGAGCTCATGCCGACGGTCTCGTTGGCACAATCTTTGGTGTAGCCACAAAATAGTCTCGGGGGCAAGCCTCCCAGCCATCCTCGGCTGCCACCGCCCCTCACCAAATGACTACTTTTCCTACCGCTGAGGTAAATTCTATGCAAACTTCACAAAAACATAGTGGAAAGAATAAGAAGAACAAGAAAAAAACATCTTCTTCAGAAGAGCAGTCGGACAATCATAATAACCCTAATCAGAAAAACGCTGCCAAAAATGACAAAGAGAAGGATAAACCCATGAAATTTCCTTGCAAGATCTGTGTGGAGGACCACTTGACATACAAATTTCCTCGGCTGCAGGAATGCACCGATTTTATTGCAAACAAGGATTCTGGGCGAACACCTGCCATTCTTCATAATCCTTTCCCTCATCAATAGCAACAACATCAACACATGGTTGACAACCCGCCACAACCCCAACAATGGGGAAATGGTGGTTCGCATCCTTCTCGTGAAGGACCATCCACCATTTATGGCATTGAGAGTGTTGAACTTCAAACACGAGCCAAGATTTATGGAAATCCTACCATATATGCTCAAGAACCTAGTACTAGTTCAAATCCACTGCTACCCAACAATTTGCATATCGAACAGCCTACTGCTAACTCCGTGATTCGTCCCCCCAAAGGGACACTTCGACGCACGACTCATAACACCTCTGCACGTGCAGCCCAAAACTACAACATTGTAGAAGATTTGGCGCAGGCACCATCAGCTATGTCTGCTCTCGAAGTATTGCAAACCTGTCCAGCACAAAGGAAAGCCTTGCTTTTGGCCATTGGTGGAATAGACCCCCAGGATTCCATGCTAGCTATCTTTGATATGGAAAAAAATAAACCTCGCCTCTCACACCAACTCACATTCCAGGTGCAGGTTGTGTCGAAAGGGAGACCAATCCATCGCACTGTTATAGACGAAGGTGCTTCGACCTGCGTTATGTCACAAGCTTGCTGGCTCAATTTAGGTTCTCCTATCTTAACACTGTCGTCGAATTCCCTCAAAGCTTTTGATGGCCACACGTTACTCCCAGAATGATACCTTGCTAGCTTTCCCATCATTCTGGGTGGGAAAACGGTAACCGTGGACGTTGAAGTCATAGATCGTCATCTCGACTATAATCTATTGCTTGGTTGTAGTTGGTCTTATGCCATGACCGCCATTGTTTCTTCAGTCTTCTGACTCATCCTATTTCCATTGGATGGGAAAATAGGCACAGTGGATCAGTTATCCTTCTACACCCCTGATTATACTACGTTACCAAGTAGCACTGTACCCCTAATAGGAGGCTTTCCTGACTCTTACGTCAGTATCGGTACCGGTCTTCTGAAGACATCTTCCCTAGTGCGTTGTTTACCTCTCCCATTGCCACAAATCCCAAACACGGTTGCAATTATATCCACCAATTTGGATGGCTCTATCTACCCATGGATCATCTCAGCACCTTCAAACATTGATTCCTACGGAGATCAGATGCTGCTCTCACCAACTGAGTTGGCCTACCAAGCCATCCAAATTACATCTGAACCCTCCACTGCTATGGTTTCGACTAAAGGTAAAAACCTCCCACCCATCACAGTTCTCTATAAGGATCTCCTCAATGAAGTCTTGCCTACAGACGAAGCTATTCGAGAGATCATGTCTCTAGAAGAACGACCTTGGGGAGAGTTTCACCATCGGGCTTCGATGATCGACTCGGACGTGATAAAAACTGAAATCTCATCCTTTGACCCACCTGAGATGGTTCCTTCCGCTTACACGACTGTTCAAACTATCGATTCAAAATGGAACATGGGTAATCTTTCTAAGACAATGCTCATTGATATCTCGGTCAAAATGGGTATCGTGGAAAATATTCAGATTGGAGCCGATTGCAATCCTGAGGAAATTGCATGCTTCACATCCATTTTCAAGGAATTCTGCGATGTGTTTGCTTGGTATTATGACGAAATGCCCAGCATATATCCATCTATAGTTGAGCACGAAATCAAGATTTTTGACAATGCCAAACCAATTCGGCAGCGACTCAGACCTGTTCACCCGCGCAAAGCAGCCACCATCAAAATTGAGGTAGAAAAAATTTTAAACACTGGTTTCATCTATCATGTTCCTTTGACGGAATGGGTTTCCAATCTGGTTCCCATCGATAAAAAACAAGGCACCATTAAAGTTTGTGTTGACTATCGCGATCTGAACGCCGCTTGTCCCAAAGACAATTATCGTACACCGATCATAGATCAGATTCTCAACGATTTTTCCGGATGTGAATCTTTTTCCTTAATGGATGGATTCTCGAGCTATAACCAGATTGCAATTAAAAAATAAGACCAACATAAAACTGCCTTCATCTGTCCTTGGGCACATTTGTGTATCGTAAACTCCGATTCGGTCTGAAGAATGCTGGAGTAACTTTTCAGCGGGCTATGGACTACGCTTTTCACGACATTCGACACATTGTATAGGCTTACTTGGATGAACTTCTGGCCCATTCCAAGAAACGACCTGATCACCTCGCTCATCTGAAATAAATTTTTGCTAGGTGTAGATTCTACAATATACGTCTGAATCCTCATAAGTGCATATTTATGGTCGAGTCCGGGCGTCTGTTAGCTTTCATTGTCTCCAAGCATAGGATTAGGGTTGATCCCGATAAGGTTAAGGCGATTTTTGAATTGTCGGCACCACAATCCATCCTTCAACTCCAATGTTTGCAAGGGAAGGAAAAATTTTTACGTCGATTCATCGTTAACTATGCAGAGATGATGAAAGGATTTATGTGATTATTGAAGAAAGGAACATTATACTTGTGGGATGAACAAGCTCAACGGTCATTCGATGCTTTAAAACATGCACTTGTTTCAGCCCCACTCCTTAGTGCTCCCGACTACTCACACGACTTTCTCCTCTACCTGGCAGCCTCACCATCCTCACTTGGAATGGTTCTGGTTCAAGTTCATAGTGACGACAGTAAACATGTGATATACTACTTGTCAAAAGGTCTAATCAAACCTGAATTACGTTATTCACACGTGGAAAAACTTTCTCTGGCAGTAGTTTTTGCCGTCACCCGACTCTGACACTATATATTGCTGTGACAGACTACAATTATTGCTTTGGAGAACCCCATGCGACACATCCTGTCTCAACAAATTATTGGAGGAAAATATTCCAAATGGATCATAATACTACAATAATTTCAGTAGTTTTTGCCGTCACCCGACTCTGACACTATATATTGCTGTGACAGACTACAATTATTGCTTTGGAGAACCCCATGCGACACATCCTGTCTCAACAAATTATTGGAGGAAAATATTCCAAATGGATCATAATCCTACAATAATTTGATTTGGTCTTCACAGCTGCCAAAGCAAATAAATCCCTCATCTTCGCCGAATTATTATCGGACCTTCCTAGAATCGACCCAGGGGAAGTAGCTCATGATCCATTTCCTGATGAATCTGTATACTTGGTCAATTCTTCGGACCCATGGTATGGAGACATTTTGGTCTACCTACAAACCCAATGATTCTACCCAACTCTCACATCTGACGATCGTCGTCGTATCTACCACCAGGAAAAGCACTACCTCATGCTAAACGATACATTATATTGTCGTGGTGTCGATACTATTCTCCGACGTTGTCTCACTTTCGATGAGGCGGAATGCGTTTTGAATGACTGCCACGCAGGGGCATGCGGTGGTCATCTTTCGGGCATAGCTACTGCCCAAAAAATCTTGCACGCAGGTTACTATTGGCCCACTTTGTTTAAAGAATGCATTGCAACGGTCCAGAAGTGCCATCCATGTCAAATTTACACAAAGAAAATGTGTGCTCATCCTACCCCCCTTCATTTGGTTATCTCCATTGGTCCTTTCGCTAAATGGGGAATTGACTTCGTCACCTGCAATCCCACTTCAGAAAATGGACACAACTACATCGTGGTTGCGGTCGACTATTTTATGAAATGGGCGGAAGCCATTCCTACTTTTAAGGCCGATGGTGAAACCGTCGCTCTCTTCTTGTTCAACCAGGTAATCTATCGGTTCGGCATACCCCTATCTATTGTCACAGATCATGGATCCCACTTTCAAAATCATATGATGACTGAATTAACATCCATGCTAGGTTTCCGTCAAGATCAATCTTCGTCCTATTATCCTCAAGCTAATGGTCAAGTCGAAGCCGTAAATGGCGTCCTCAAAACCATGATTCGTTGACTAGTCAGAAATCATAAACCACATGGCATCGGAAGTTGTATTCCGCGTTATGGGCATACCGAACGTCAGTCAAAACTGCCACAGGCTTCACGCCATTCCAACTTGCATTCGGCCTGGAGGCAGTACTTCCAATTGAGTGCAAAATTCCATCACTCAAACCCGCCGTTGAACTCCTGCCTGGCACCACCACCACAGAAGAGTGCTTGCTCTTGCTCTATCATTTGGATGAAACTCGTCGAGATGATACACTAGCACTTGAAGCTCACCAGCGCCGAGTCAAAGCTCAATACGACAAATCTGTCAAGCCTCGATCTTTCCAAGAGGGAGATCTTGTTCTACTCTATGATTAGAAACATGACCTCTTGGGGACAGATCACTCCAACAATTATGGCTTGGTCCTTACATCGTCACTAAATTCCTCTCAAAAGGAGCTTACGAAATTAAGGACTGTAATGGAATTCCACTCGTGGAGCCCCGCAATGGGCTCTATCTAAAGAAGTATTTTGCCTAGTTTCGCACTAGGCATATGCTTTGCAATTTTATGTATATAAGTTTTTCCTATTTTTTTTATGTTTATGGATATTTTTTTGGTTTTTGAGGTGTTTTTTCTCATGTATAATATTTTTCTTTCACACAGATGTCGTCACCCTCCTTATCATACGTCGGATATGTGGACGGTGCTAGTCGTCACACTAGACACATTGCTTCAACTGCTTGGGTTCTCTACACTCCTGAGTCAGACCTTATTGGTTCTGGGGGAATCTTCCTAGGTAGCGCCACCAATAATGTTTCCGAGTACATGTCAGTGATCCAACTCCTCACGAAAGTAGCATATCGTGACATCTCCAATTTAGTGGTCAGGTTAGATTCCCAACTCGTCATTATGCAGTTAAACAATCATTATCGTGTCCATCATCCAGTCTTGTTACGTTATTTTTTAAAGGGTGCGACTTTTAGAACGTCAATTTCAAACAATCACATTTGAACACGTTCCTAGAGAATTTAATACATTAGCCAATTCTTTGGAAAACTATGTGTTAGATTGGCATTTGTCACATTTATTATAAAATATTTATACATGAGTATATATATTTTCATCCCATTGAAAAATGCATAAAAAATCAAAAAATACAAAATCACCAAAAAGTATGTATGTATATATATATATATGTCGTGTCCAGTAAAATAGTTACATCAAAAAATCTTCCAAAACTTGGGTGTTTTACAAAAATTTGGCTATACTAAGCCACACTCTGACACTAATACATCCGATCCGCCAGCTAGGCCTGATGATCATGGTAACATACAACTGCTCTGGCTATCCTCCTCAGAGGCACCAATTATCTCTCCGACACACCTACTGTATGCCACTCCAAATGAATTGGAAACCCTCGCATAGGAAGGGGTGGTATACCCATACTCAAACCCTCCAGGTTTCTAGAGAGTTCATGTAAAACCTGGGCATCATCATCTTCGGTGGCTTTCGCATCCTCTGCTGGTGTGCCAACCCTAGGTAGCTGCAGTCCTTGCCGTGCATAGCGAGGGGCCCCAACTAGGCGGACAGGTGCCACATCTATGTCAAGCACACAACGTTTCATGTCAAAACATAATTTTCACCCTATTTCAACAACAAAAAATCGCATAAACATTCAAAAGACAAAAACAAAGTACTTCCTTGAAATACACTGATCATTTCCTTCTTACCATCGAGTCCCCACTGGGTGCCAGGGGGCAACGCTAACTCCAGATCGCCTGTGAAGTTCATCCTTTCATAGGGATAATCCTCTATCATAATAATCTGGGAGTTCAACCAATCAAAAAATCCATCATCAAAGTAGTGGCGGACGAGACCCTCTCCAGTCCGCGGAAGCAAAGCTGCCCATCGAGCCTGCCTCGGCTCGCGTGGGTCCAATGGCACTGTAATGATCTTGGGCCTCATCAATGGTACCCGCTCCAGTAAAAAAGAGACAATCAGTGTACCGTACCGAAACTCTCTTTGGGTACGGGTCTTGCATGCGGTAAGCTCTGCTCGGACCCAACGAACAACTCCATCACACCAGTCAAACTCTTGAGGCTGCATACAATCCAAGGCTAGTAGCATCTGGGCCTTGGTGGCCACATGCTGACTCTTGGCACCTGCCAAGCGAAAAATCATCCATAATATAGACCTAAGTGGTCTCAAAGTCACCCGTGCGATCGGTACCCGATTGCTCACAGCCTGTGTGTCACGTATGCAATGCTCAAGAATAAGATCAACAGTGGAACGCAGGTCAGCTTTGGACCCCATCAAGTTGGGCCTCGGTCCACGACATGATAGGCCGGTCAAAAAGTACACATCGTCTTTCTCAATTGAGAGCTCATTGCCCCCAATCTGAAAGACATGGTGCCACTCGTCCCATTGCTGGATTAGCCACCTCAGGAGGTCCTCTTGACCCCTCATCAGTTCTAAATGGGCATATTTTAGCAAACCGCATCTGCGGAGAGCCATCAAGCTTACAGCATCCGTAATCATCTCTCATTCTTCCCGTTCATGTTCTCTCTCTCTCGCCAGATACTCATGATTAACAATTGAATACCTACAATTGCAACATTTTTAACTGATTAAAAATTGCCTGGACCACTTCAAAACGTTGAGAAATGAGTTGCTAAAAAATGCGGTGCACCAAACGCTGGCCATAGTGTAAAACAAAGCGCGCTAACGCATCATCCCTTCACGGGAAGTGTGCTTATTGTGGCTCTAACACTACTGGCCCGTGTTAAACGCAAACATTTTTTAGGGCCTCACAAATTTCCAATTTTGAACCAGCAAAACTTAACAAAAAGACAATTAAATGATAGCAGGGGGTTCTAGCTCTTACCTGGATCTCGCGGGAAGGAAAACCGTTTCCCGGATTGACCGCAATCGTCAACTGAATATTTCACCCCTTTTCACCCCAGAGCTCCTTCACAACACTCAAAACAGTGAAAATGAAGGTCTTCTGACCTTCTTATAGCCAATTCTGGGGCATGAATCTCTTAAGCTAGTCGACAAAGTCATGAATTCTTGTTGCATATATATCGCAACTATTGAGATTTTTTACTGATGTTCTGATGAGTGATCAAGATTCATATGCAGACATACACATGTTTAGTCGAGCATTCTTTTTATGGTATTTTTCTTGCTCGTTAATCCAAAAAACCTCGAGCTCCCTTCTTCGGACTCGTTAAACTTATATGAAGTTGATATCGAGTGTTCTTTTTATGGTATTTTTCTTGCTCGTTAATCCGAAAAACCTGGAGTTCTCTTCTTCAGACTCGTTAACACTGATATGAAGAAGCACTGAGATTTCTTTTTAGGGACCTTTTTCTCGCTCATAAAACGGAAAAAACCCCGAGTTGACTTTGTTGGGCTCGGTAAACTACCACGACAGAGAAGTAAGGAGCCATTCTTTTCCTCTTTTTCAAACCTCTTTAAACCGAAAAAGTAACCGAGTTTTCTCCGCGTGACTCGTTAAAATTTCACGGAGGGCACCGAGTTTTTATTTTTTGGACTCGTTAAAATTCCACAAAGAGTACTGAGTTTACTCCGTCTCCTCGTTCTCATAACAAAATGAGGTAGACGTCCATCGAACATAGATTTCTCACTTTTCCGGCTTTGATGGAATAACTCACGGAAAATGAACTGTTTCGGGCTTACTATTCTCCCTTTGTCGTGCCCAGTTATCAAGACATGACAAAGGTACCCCAACGGAGTTGTCTTTTACGACATTTTTCAGACTCTCTAAACATGAAAAATTCACCGAGTTTACTCGTCTGGACTCGTAAAACCTAATTAGATGGGGCATGGAGTTGTCTTTTATGATATTTGTCAGACTCTCTAAAAATGAAAAATTCACCAAGTTTAGTCGTCTGCACTCATTAAAATTAATTAGACGGGGAAAAATTTGGAAAAAATGGATACTACCTCTGTTACATTTAAGAAAGGTCGATTTGGCAGCAAAAATCTTGAACATGGCACTTCCAAGAAAACTCTTTCGCAATTAACCGAACCCTACCATCTATGAGTATTAGCCTTCATCTCCCAGTGTCCCTACATCGGTAAAATCCTAACACACACTTTGGTGTTCATTAAGTCTCAGCTGCCTAGTACCCTATTATAGTGCCTTCTATTTTTCAAGCAGATCTCGCTATCTACTGCTCCTCTTATCAACCAAACCGCTCATTATGCTAGAAATTATTTGTCGTCCGACATCCCCATTTACTCTTCATTATCTCCATCACAAAAAAAATCAGTTGGTTTCCGTTTCGTGTTGACTAATGTAGGACGCCTCAGTGCCTACCTTTCAACAGATCTCTTCCTATCGACTTCAACATCTTATCTAGGAAGATGATCCAGAAACCCATCAGTACTCAGATACTTGCAGACACCAGTGGCAGGTAGTCTTGTGTTTGATTAGGAGTGTTCGTCATTGGCTCCTGGTCGAATGATTCTACGAGTGTTCGAATTCAACTCTTTTTATTCACACTTGCTTGATTGTACTGTGCATCTTAGGGACCATCATCATTATCGGTGACCACCTTAGCGTCTGTTAATATTTTTCATTATCGACTAGTAATCAGAAGATTTATCACATGTTCGACGACAGCTCCTTCATTCACATGTTGAGAAATATGCAGTTTAAGTGACTCGGCGGTCAAGACCTTGGGGAAAAGGTTACATCATTAAAGTTGTGTTCCCTTCCCCAAGTTGCGATATTGTTTATGGAGACAGCTTCTTCAGCCTAATCCTGTTACGACAAACACTTCCACATTGTGCTTATCGATGGATAGATTCTTCATATATCTATTCTAGAGAAATCATGTTGTTTAAGCTACTGAGCATGGGAATGCCCGACTCAAGGTAGATACTATATTTTCTGACATATGTTGTTGTTTTAGGTTTTCCTCAGCTTTTCAATCTCTTTATCTCTACTACACACATTATAAAGTATTTCGGCCATCGTCTTTGTCTCTCACCTCACACTTTAGGGGGCATCCGTTACAGGTCAAAATACCTCCTCATCAGCTCAGAGGAGAAGATAAATATGGAAGGAATACAAAGACCTAAACTAAACCTATTTTTTCCAAGGTAACGCCTCACTATAACAACACAAGAGCTTTATAACGCACCTGATCAGTGAATAGGCCACGTTAGTGGCTAGGGCAACGCTCTGTTTACACTAGAGGGAAGCGTTACTCATGTTTTGAGTTTGGAACGGGAAAAACCCGTGGAGAATGATTTGAATTTCCAGCTTTTTCTCACAAGAGAGACACTACAAAAAGGAAACTGCAAAGCACTAATCTCTTATTGGGCCTTGCCATAAACAACTGAACTCTCAAATAAGGAAAAAGCATGGAAGTTGAGGAAACATCTTGGTTTATTCTATTCAGAACTGGTGGAAAGAGAAGGGCAATGATTGCTCTCTCCATCTCCTATAAAATGGAGTTGAAGGCTCTTGGTTCAAGGTTGAAGGATTGTCAAAGTTTTTTGAATACTTGTGAAGTAGAGATCATTGTTGTAGTGTGAAGGTCAAAAGTCAAAGAGGTTCATTGAGAAATTTTTGATCAAGACATCACCACTTTGAGAGATAGAGAGATTGGAAGGCTGAGGAGGGCTTGGTAAAACCGACAGTTGTAATTCTCCTTTTTATAAATCAATAGAACTGTATCTGTTTTTTCCATTCTACGCGTTGATATTGTCATTATTATTCGATTATTTACATAGCATGAGATGAATGGCTTAGATGTGCATTGTTTAAATGTTTATCATATATTGACTTAATTGATAGGGAATGTATGTTATGGTAGAGATTACACGGGTGCTTTTACTGATTGCGGAGTCGAGATTTGGAGCTGGTGAAGAAGGATCCCTGCTTCGCAGTTCAATGCTCTCCAAAAGACTTTAAGATCATTAAAGAGGTAATCTTCCATCTTATTCCATCAAGTTGTTTTAAGTTAATATGAATATGTATGTGCCATCTTTGTGAAATATACAGCTAATCTTACTGTCTGCCTCGGGCACCGAAAAGCCCTGAGAGGGATATTCGATAACCAACAACCCAAGCATTTTAACCTATAGCAATGACCTCCCATGGTGGAAGAAAATAAATAAGAGGGAGTGGGAGATCCTTTTAAAATATTTCTCGAAGAAGCCCTCAAGCGACAAAGGAATGCAATGATGGACAACTTATCCTATATCCTTCGAAGGAAGCCCTCATGCGACACATCTTTGTTCGAAAGTCACTCTAGAGGCGCCACTCCCTTCAAGGTACAAGTCAAATTTGACATTCCCATATTTGAAGGCCAGATAGATGCAGACGTCGTAGACAGATCGTTAAATCTGTTGGAGTGATATTTTTTAGTTCATGATTTTTCCAATAGGGAAAAGATTAATTTTGCACTCCTCAAAGCCACCCAACATGTCAAGGACTGGTGGGAAACCTACTGCAAACAAAGGGACGAGAGATAACCCTCATTATTTTCAGTCGAACCCACTTGGAATTATTTTTGAGAAGCCCTCAAGGAACAATATTACTCCATGGAGAGCTACGAGGACAAGTACATACAATGGACCATGCCACGACAACAAAGGGATCAAGATGTGCATGAGTTGATGAATCTATTCCATACCCTGCACACAAAGTTGGGTATCAAATATTCAGAGAAATATTTGGTGCTTAATTACCGCAGTTTTTTGCAAAGATACATTCAGAAGGAAATGGAGTTCCTCAACATCTCCTTACTTGGTGCAGCATACCGATATGCTGCCAAGATCGAGAAAAAATTTAAACAAAATAAGTAAGAATTTGCATTTGCGAATCTAAAGCAAGGGAAAGGTGCTTGTAAACCGCATAAAAAAGGACAAAGCCAAGGCGTGGCAACCCAAGACAACCCACCGAAGGCGCAAGCAAAGAAAAACAACACAAAGACAAAGAAGGAAACATGAAATTGGTGTGAGTTACATAAGATCCCCATTCATAACACAAGTGAGTGTCGGGCCATGCAGTCATTGGTGGCTGAGCTAAAGGCTTCCGAATCAGATGCATGCTATGACTCCGAGTCACAACCCGACAAGGGGAATGAAAAATGAAAGAAGATTATTGACACGGAGCACAGTGCCACCATTTCCACCACCAAGATCCATAAGGATGAGACCGAATATCCAGAGGAGGGGGAACACCTCTTCCACTCCCAGATGTGTGTGAAGGGTTCTCCGCTGCAAATCATTGTCGAAAACGAAAGCCAAAAGAACCTCATGTCATCATAGTTCGTGAAGTTGTTGGGCCTACCGACCATAACACACCCACAGTAATACGCCATCGGGTGGCTTCATCAAGGACGAGATATTTGCGTCAGATAGCAATGTTTCCTTCCCTACACCATCGATCCCTTCACAAATGAGGTATTGTGTTATGTCGCTCCTTTTGAAGTTTGTGATCTATTATTAGGCCAACCGTAGTTGTGAGAGTTCCATGTTGTGTATGAGTCTAGGCCTCGCACTGTTATTATTACTTTGGGAAATAAGTTGTACAAGATACCGAAGGTAGCACCGCCTATTTCCATCTCTTTGATCACTACGAAGCAATGCAGTAAGCTCATTTCACACACCAATTTTTTTTCCTTATGATTCGCCCTCGGGGAAAAAATAATATTGTGGCCATGACCTCTAGATAAGGCTCCTCCACATGACAACAATAGATGGACAAGGTCATGGAGGAATACAGGGACATATTCACCTCACCCACAAGGGGTACCTCTACACTTTTAGGTCAAGCACTCCATTGATCTGACCACATGTGCATCATTGCCCAATGGATCGATCTATCAACACTCTGTTTTGGAGAACGATGAAATCAAGAGGCATATTCAGGATTTGTTGAAAAAAGGACACATCAGGCCAAGTTCATCACCCTGTGGGAACCCGATCATGTTGGTATAGAAAAAGGACAAGACTTGGACACTCTGTAGTGACTATCGGGTGTTGAACAATATCACTCTGGAATAGGTATCCAATCTCGCAGATTGATGACCTTTTGGACTAACTCAATGGGGCCAAATATTTCAGCAATATCAACTTGAGGTTGATGGACGACATCTTTCAACCCTTCACCAACTCATTCGTGGTGGTGTATTTGGATGACATCCCGATCTTCACCTAGATTTGGGAAGAGCACCTCTGCCATATTTGACAAGTCCTCCAAAATCTGAGACAACACAAAGTATGTGCCAACTTAGAGAAATGCAATTTTCATATGAACCATGTTCAATATTTAGGGTACATCATTGATGAGCGGGGTGTGCATGTAGACCCAACCAAGATACACGTCATTTAGGATTGGCTAGCCCAAACCACACTAATAGATCTTCACAACTTTATGGGTCTTGCCAATTTCTACCACAGGTTCATGTTGGAATTCTCTCATATCACTTGGCCTTTGAGTCAAGTCACCAAGGGTGGAGCGAAAGAAAATTTATTTTGGTCTGAATCCCAACAAAAGGCATTTTTCGAGTGAAGCATCACCTCTACTCTGCACCAGTGCTCACATTGCCATCCCTACAACAACCATTTGAGATTGAGACAAATGCTTCTGAATATGCTATTGGTGTAGTTTTTACTCAACAGGGGCATCCAATGGTATATCACAGTGAGACACTTTCAGACATAGTCCGAAAATATCCCACCTATGACAAAGAAATGTATTCCATTGTGCAGGCCTGCCAACAATGTAAGCATTACACTCTAGGGAAGGAATCAGTCATCCACACAGAACACCAACCCTTGCAGTTCATATAGACATAAGGGAAGTTGCAGAACAATCACCATCAGAAATGGTCTACATACCCAAAATAGTTCCACTTGAACATTAAGTACAAGAAGGACAACGCCAATAATGTTTCAAAATTCCTCTGTCGATCGTTGGTCATGGCGCTGACCATTATGCTCGACTCTTGTGGGCACGAGACTTTAGAGTGACTGCATCTATACAATAGCAATCTAGAATTCGACAACACATACCAGCCACTCTTGGAAGGCAAGCAAGTTCCAAATTTTCACCTTCGGGATACACTATTATGTCACCTAGGACACCTATGTGTTCCTTTAAGCGAGCATGCCAATTGTTTTTGGGAGGTGCACTACAGTTGGATCGCTGGGAACTTCGGAGTAGAGAAAATAGTGGCAATGATATAAAAGTATTTTTATTGGTTGAACCTTCGAAAGGATGTTGGGAAGTACATCAGATTCTACACTTTTTTTTCCATTTCCAAACCGACCATTAAGAAGCAAGGTCTATATAATCCTATGCCCACTCCTAGTAGACCCTGGGAATCTATCTCCATGGATTACATGTCAGGAATCCCTTTGACTAAGCATGGAAACGACTGTGATTTCATGGTCGTCAACAGATTCTCTAAGACGACCATTATGGCGACCTAAAATAAGAGTATCACAATAGAATCCACAGTTGATCTCTTCTTTGAATGAGTTTGGGTACACTTTGGGATCCCACAATCCATTATCTTAGATTGGGACAATAGGTTCCTAAGTACATTTTGGTTGAGTCTTTGGTTGATGCTGGATACCAAGCTCACTAAGTCCACAACTTATCCACCCCTGAAATGATGGCCAAAAATAGGTCATCAACATGATGATCGTACACATTTTGTGCATGTACAAATTGAAGCATCCTCGCACATGGGACAAAATCCTCCCCTATGTACAACACAACTACAAAAAATCTCTCCATAGCTTAACTGGGCATAACCCCTTTCAGGTGGGGTTGAGATTCCAACCACTATGTCCCATTGATGTGGCCATACCATTTTCATCTACTCATGCAATGTCGACCCATGTCCAATCTGAAATCGATAGGGCTAACAACTTCATTGAGAGAATCCAACACATTCATCTGTCAGTCCATGAAATATTGGACAAAGCTAATGGTAAGTACAAGCAATGGCATGATCAAAATTGGGTGGCACACAAGTTACAGGTGGGCAACAAAGTTTGGCTACATTTGTGGAAGGAGCACCTCACTGGGCCCCACCATATGCTTTGACCGATTCGATATAGGCCATACACCATCACCAAGGCTATAGAGGAAATATATTTCAAGATGAACATTCCACCATTCTCTGGCTTGCACCCAATTTTCAATGTGGACCGCCTTTGGTCATACTTTCCACCATTACTGGACACATTCGATATTGTAGAACAACTCACACCAACATAGGTAAACCTCGACTGCATGGAATAGGTCACAACTGATCGAATCATGAACACGTAGATCAAGAACACTCGCCATAAGAAGATCCAACTGTATTGGGTTTTCAAAGCTGGCCAACTCCTGTACCAAGGAAAGTGGCTCACTAGGGACCAATTTCAGCAGAAGTTTCCCCATCTCATGGAGGCACTCAATGCAATCGGGACCATTTCTTCCTAAGGGTGGATGAATGATCCAGGTGGATATTAGTGGCCAACTGCCTATTCACCTTAGACCCCCACCATTTTTTCTTTTAGTTTTTCATTTTTCTCAATTGTAACACAATTTACTACTTCTGGATGTTTTTCGGTTCCTTAACTTCTGGAGCCATTTTGAGGCCCTAAACGATGTTTTTTTTGGAAAACAAGAAAACATGAGTTAAATAAACAAGGTTTTTGTGCACGTTAAATGAAGATCATATGCCAAAGTTACTACCCAAGGAAGTTGATGTAACAAGTTACCCCAACGGAGCCACAATTTTGGTGATTCATCTCCCAGGGTTAGGTTTTTGGATATTTAGGGTTTTCAATTGTTTCTCAATAATAAATAGGCCTTTGAGCCTCATTGTAACATAGTTCAGAGACATGTAGCCACCATATATATTCTTAGAGATAAGCTACCATAGCCTGAGCTAGTTTATTTCCATTCTATCTGTAAGCATATTTCAATTCTTTGACATTAATGAAATGAAGTGTTGTTTATGTTGCATCTCTGTATGTATGGTTATATATGTATTCTGTTGAATTCCTATATAATTCCGGATGAGCGGTATTAGAGCGATTTTCTCTTTCTTTGTTTTTATTTGCATGTCCCCAACGAGGTCGGGTATAAGGAGTTAGGGCTCGAATTGGTTGAACCTTTGCAAGACCAGTGTCACAAACCTCGATGACCTCCCATGGCAGAAGAAAAGAAAGACGAGGGAGCAAGATATCCTTTCAAAATATTACTCAAAGAAGCCCTATGGCGAAAAAGGAACGCGATGATGGACAAATTTTTCCAAATCCTTCGGAAGATGCCCATAGGCAACACATCTTTGTCCGATAGTCACTCTGGAGGAATCACTTCCTTCAAGGTACAAGTCAACTTTGACATTCCCATATTCTAAGGGAATGTCATAGATAGATGGTTAAATATATTGGAGGGGTATTTTTTCAGTTCATGATTTTTACAATAGGGAAAAGATTACTTTTACACTCCTCAAAGCCACCCCCCAAGTCAAGGACTAGTGGGAAACCTATTGCGAAAAAAGGGACGAGAGACAACCCTCACTGTTTTTAGCCGAACCCACTTGGAATTCTTTCCAAGATGCCATCAATGAACAATATTACCCCATGGGGAGCTATGAGGACAAGTACATACAATGGACCACGCTGCAGCAACAAAGGGATCAAGATGTGCATGAGGTGACGAATATATTCCATACACTGTGCACAAAGTTAGGTATCAAATATTCTAAGAAACATCTGGTGCTTAAGTACCGCAGTTGTTTTCACAGATACATTCAGGAGGAAATGGAGTTCCTTGACATCTCCTCGCTTGGTGCAGCATATCGATATGCTTCCAAGATCGAGCATAAATTTACACAGAAGAAGCGAGACTTTGGATCTGTGAATATCAACCAAGGGAAAGGCGTCCTCAAACTGTAGAACAAAGGACAAAGCCAAGGCACGATGAACCAGGACAACTTGCCGAATCCACAAGCAAAGAACAACACCATGAAGACAAAGAAGGACACAAGAAAGTGGTGTGAGTTCCATAAGAGCCCCACTCACAACAAAAGTGAGTGTTGGACCAAGTAGTCATTGGTGGCCGAGATGAAGGCTTCCGAATTAGATGCATGCTTCGACTCTGAGTCAGAACCCGACAAGGGGAATGACAAAGGGAATTTTTTTGACACGGAGCCTAGTACCACCGTTCCCACCACCAAGATCCAGAAGGATGAGCCCAAAGATCCTGAGTAGGGGGATCGCCTCTTCAACTCTGAGATGTGCGTGAAGCTGCAGTTCATTTTCAACAACAGAAGCCAAAAGAACCTAATTTCAACAGAGGTTGTGAAATGACTGGGCCTACCGACCTCAACACACCCATATCCGTACACCATCAGGTGGCTTCAGGAAGGACGAGATCTTCGCGTTAGCCAACAGTGTCACCTTCCCTACAAATCAAGCCCTTCACTTATGAGATACTGTGTGATGTTTCTCCCCTTGAAGTTTGTGATGGTATTATTAGGCCAACCATACTTGTGGAAGTGACATGTTGTGTATGATTCTAGGCCTCACACTATTATTACTACTTTGGGAAATAAGTTTCACATGATAACATAGGTAACACCACCTACAACCTTCTCTTTGATCACTGTGAAGCAATCCAGTAAGCTCATTTAATAGACCAAGAATTTTTTTTTTTCCTTATGATTCGCCCTCAGGGAAAAAATAATATTGTGGCCATGACCTCAAGACAGGGCTCATCAACACGATAACATCAGATGGACAAGTTTGTGTAGGAGTACATGGACATATTCACCTCACCCACATAGTACCTCTACCCTGTCGCTGCCCAATGGACCAATCTATCAATGCTCTGTTATGGAGAACAATGAAATCAAGAGGAAGATTCAAGAGTTGTTGCAAAAAGGGTACATCAGTCCAAGTTCATCACCCTGTGGGAGCCCGATTGTGTTGGTACAAAAGAAGGACGGGACCTGGAGACTCTGTATTGACTATCGGGCTTTGAACAAGATCACTGTCTGGAATATGTATCCAATGCGACAGATTGATGACCTTTTGGACCAACTCGAGGGGGTCAAATATTTCAGCAAGATTGACTTGAAGTCCAGGTATCACCAGGTACCAATCGAACCCTCTGATGTGTGGAAGTTTGCCTTCAAATCCATGGAGGGCCTTTTCAATTCTTGGTCATGCCTTTTGGGTTGAAGAATGCCCCACAACCTTCATGATGCTGATGGACGACATCTTGTGACCCTTCACCAACTCATTCATGGTGGTGTATTTGGATGACATCCTGATCTTCAGCCAGAGTTGGGAAGAACACCTCTACCATATTCGACAAGTCCTCTGAACTCTATGACAACACAAGCCGTGTGCTAACTTGGAGAAATGAACTTTTAGTATGACCCATGTTCAATCTATGGGATACATAATTGATGAGTGGGGTGTGCATGTGGAACCAACCAAGATACAAATAATTCAGGATTGACCAGCCCCAACCACTCTAGCATAGTTCCACAATTTTATGGGTCTTGCCAATTTCTACCACAGGTTCGTGTTGGGGTTCTCTCATATCACTTGGAATTTGAGTCAAGTCACCAAGGGTGGATCGAAAGAAATATTATTTTTGTCTGAATCCCAATAGAAGGAATTTTCTGAGTTGAAGCATCACCTCTGCTCTGCACCAGTGTTCACATTACTAGACCTGCAACAACCATTTGAGATCGAGACAAATGCTTCCGACTATGCTATTGGTGCAGTTCTTACTCAGCGTGGGAATCTAGTGGAATATCACAATGAGACACTTTTAGACACAATATTCAATGTATTTTTATAAATATCTTCATCATTAATCTTATCTTGGTGATATCCAAACCTCAAGTCTATTTTTTAGAATATTTTGGCTCCTCTTAGTTGATAAAAAAAGTCATCAATTTTCGGAAATTGATACCTATTCTTGATGGTCATCTTGATGACTTGTCTATAGTTGATGCATATTCTAATTGTACAATATTTATCCTTAAAAAATAATTCTAGTGGTCCCCATAAATATAAGTTGAGTCTGATGCACCCGTTTTCCAACATTTCCTTCAACTACTTCAATTCCACCAATACATGTGTGTTCATTATACAAGGTGTCTTGGACACATACACTACTATCAATGTGATTTCTATTGAAAATTTGATATATTACTTCGAAGACATTCGAGGAAGGTCTTCTGGACATACATATAGGAACTCTTGAAATATGGTATAGTCTTTGAGCTTTGCTTCTTTTCTATTTACTGAGTCTAAAACATTAATAACATAAAATTGGCACCCTTTTCTATGGAATTTCCTTAGCTACATTGATGATACTTGCCTTACAATACTAGGTTTTGATATGCCTTTGAGGATATTTGGCTATCCGTTTTCATCCACACACCTTAAAGTCTTGTTATAGCAGTCTAGCTTGACTTGGTGCGATGCTAACCAATCCATGCAAATAAAGATATCATATGAGCCTAAGGGAAAAATATTCAATGTTTCTTGCATGCATAATCCATTCATTTATATTGGGAATGATTATACTATCTTTGCCACCTTATTTTTTGTACCTATAACTAGCTTGACCAACCACAACTTATTATGTTGATTTTCTAAAGATCACAAGCATCGACAACTTGGGTTGTAACATAACTAAGTTTAGCTCCAGGGTTAATTAAAATTGAAATAGATCTTTGAGTGATTTTAATTTCTATTTCAAACACTGAAACCTGGTGGTCTACATGTCAGTTCTCCATAGCAACATAAATTTGAGGCATCACTCTTGCTACATCATAAATGATGGTGGCTTCTTGTACTTGATAAATTTTCTTGTTATCCTCTTTGTTGTGGGGGTATTCTTGGAGTTGATGCTCTTGTTCGTAAACCCAACACTTCAAGGGTAAATTTTTTTGATTCATTGTATTTTCTTCCATGGTTTTTTTCAGCTTATTCCCACTTTGCATACGGTAATTTTGATGGAATTTTATTTTGACTGGGTAGCCCACATTGATACCTTTTTTCTAAGGTTTCGTGTTGTTGTAATATGAATTTCTTCTTCTTATATCTAGTTTTTTATTGCCTCATCCATGGCTTATATGACTCTAATTAATGCCTTGATTGCTCATGGAAATACTTGGCCTTACTATCATATCATCAAGAGTTTTGGGCTCATCAAACTCTATCTGGTTGTAGTAGGACTAGGGTATTCCAATGATAAAACATTTATTTTTTATTTTCTCATCCTTAATACATGACACATAACATAGTAAATCCAAAAATATTTGGAATACTCATGGAACTCCCTAATATTTCCATTACAGTATCTTTCAGATAGGTACTTTCTCCTAAAATATTCATTGAATTCTTTCCAAGTGATATTTCTTTCAATTATTCCTTTTATGTTCTTGAAGTTTTCCTCCATATGGAAGCCTTTACACTCATGTTCATTATAGCCACTTAGGCTTTCATGTTCCTTGGATAACCATGTATATGGAAGTACTTATTTAGTCCTAATATACATGCCTCTTCCTCTTCGAATTTCTTGAATTTACCATAAAAAATAGGGTTTCTCGCCTTCTTGAATTCTTCATGTAGCATATTATGTTCAATGCTTTCTCTTATTCTTCTTATGCGAGGCCGACTTAGGAATAGTACTATACAGTTCATCTGAGATAGATATCTCTTGACTAGAAGAATTTATATATGATCTATCGATTGATGTGCATAAATTTTTATTTCTATGCCTTCTTTTATAATTTGTTCCTACTACATTGCTAGTAACAAGCCCATGTCTCTAAATCTCTAATGGGATTTGTACCTTTAGAGAGGGACTTATCTTGATGTTGCTAGAATTTGGTCCTTGCTGTAGTTGATTTTGTATTTCAAATATACTTTGTAGCATCACAACATGCAATTTTTATTTCCTTTTAGATTCCTAGATTATCCTTTTGTTGTTTTGTTTGTAGCTCTGGAGCCTTTCCTTTAAAATTCTCATCATTAATGCTAGATATAGACGTGTTTCTACATTCCTCAGTTTTTTTTATTCCCCACATATGGCATGTGAGGTTTATTCTAGAGGGAACTCTACTATCCTCTGGATAATTTCCTTTCATTTCTACAACTAGAAAGTCTTCTTATGTTTTGAAACAACACACAATTTCTAGTTTTAGAAGAGAATAAAATTTTAGTATATCTAGTTACCCACGTAAATGGCTTGGAAACAATCAAAGGGTTTTCTTCGGTATGAGGTCCAAATTAGACCTCACACTATTTGGGATAAGAGACCCATTTGGATTCTGGCTCAGTAACCATTCTTGGTTTTCAAGAATGTTACGAGACATGAGAAATCATCACAATAATGAGGTGCAACTATTGAACTAACAACTCAGCTAAATGTAAATGCAACTACTATAACTCATCAAAAATGAAATATAGATAAGAAAATGGAAACAATGATAAAAACACAACATATATGTATAGTCAAGGAAACATTATTTGTGATCCAGGAAAACATTGTATGATTAACTTATTAGAAAAAAACACAAATATGTCAAATTTTGAACCAATAAGTACTCAATATAGAAAACAGTAAAAGTGTAACCACAAGCGAGAAGTTATGAACCAAATAAAAAAATAATCTAAGAACTAGCAATAATACATCTCACACGTACATACATCAATGAATTACTTGAGAGTAGCCAAAAAAAAGACACCATGCACGTGGAATGAAGCTTCACTAGTGGCCTTCAAAGGCTTCTCTATATTATTGGCCAAAAAATGCAAAGTTACTAGCTTCCAATCTCAGGTCTACAATGATTTAAAAAAGAATCAAAAGTCTATAACCAAAAAATTCCCTCTTAATAAAGATTTACATTATTTATAGGCTTGAGTTAGAAACTGCCTCTTTTGGTCGTTGGACTTCTCAAGAGAAATTAAAATTCTCTAGTTTCCCATGATTTACAAATATAATAAAAGGAAATATTTAGAATTAATCCTGATTGTTGGCCCCTTTGGATTGGGACTTTAATGGGGAGTTCCCTATTGTACTATGATATGCACCACCTGGTCTTCATAACATGATGTAATTATCATTGTTTTTATAAATATTAGACTCTTGATGTTGGCATGTAATTCTAATTTGGCATGGGAGGTGACTAGAATATTATTCTGTGGCAAGACCATGTGTGTATTCAACTCTGTTTGTTTCTTGGATATGTATGCAATATGTTTCTTCAATTATCCTCAGCGAGCCTATGAATGGAGACATTAAAATACCAATGTTTCATGTGCCACATATACTCTAATTCTTTGATTCGTCTATCTTAGCTTGACCTTTCCTTGGGTCTCTGAGCTTTTTCAAGGTTGACTATCAAAAAACATATGTTAGACTAACCCAACTAAATATTTATCTTTAGATTTATATCTTTTATCAATCCTATGTGACTCTGACTCTGGTTTATTCCATGCAAATCCCTTTCCTGAAACACCTGATATGTTTCTAGCTAGACATATCCCATAACTCTTTATTAGCTGAGTTATCGAGCTCTATTTCCTTTGGGGAGTTAGGAACTGAAGTTGAACATGTTTACATCCTATATACATGTGTGGTTCTTCCTATAGAATTAATTAAACAATAGGCACCCATTATGTAGATTAGTTTAAGATGTTGTATGCAAAGAACTTAGAGGTTTGGTTCTGGGATAACTATCCTTATGTTCATGCACTGGACTTTAATGATGAGGAGAAAGACAAATTTTGGCCAGAAAAACTCTAGGAGACTAACGATTACTAAACCAAGGTAAATAGTTTCTGAGATTTTGTTCATTAATAATTTCAGTGACCTTATTCTATCTTTCATACTCCTAGTGAATTCACGTGTTACCCAAGGAAGACCCCAGAGAAAACATTTTGAGCGAGAACATACAAAGGAAACTTTTTTTTGAAAAATAAATTATATGAGCTCCATTACAACTAATAATTTACCGGGGATTAAAAAATTGACTTTCATTCCATTTCATCTAGCTTTGTTATCTTGAAAATAATAATGGGCAATTCGCATTTGAAAGAATTTTACATTCTTGAATTACCATTGGTAAGAAATGAAAAATATTCCATTGAAACCCTTATAAAATAAATTTGTATCTGTTTTTCATCTTTTACTTATTGTTATAGGCCATTTTTTCACATCTGGTCAATCAACATCCTTTTATCCCTTAACATCATCATTGCACAAAGCCCTAAGCACAATTCTCCTTAATGCTAGAGTTTCTGCCCGAAAACACGTTGTTTCAGTCATTTTAAGGACTAGCACTCCTTGACCTCCTATTGGACAAAATTCACCTAAAGGTTGCTCCACCGTGGCCCACATTGATCACTTATAGTTTGCTCCACTATGCACCTGCGTTGGTTCTAGAAATTAAGGAAAAAGAGAGAAATTCCAGAAGTCTCTTTTTCCAGAAGCTTCAAGAATTTGTTACAACCATTTACCTCAAATAAAACATTTGGTTCCTATCCTATCACTTGGAGTTTCTATCCCTTATCCTTTGATCCCATCCTCCCATCAAGAGTGGATCTCAATCCCTTGATTGGTAATTGGATAATAACTCCCAACTTACTCCCCTCACATATATATTTGTAGCTATCCACAAGCTAGGGGTTGGATTTTGGAGATATAATTATACCCTCATGTTGCTGTTGTAAAGAGTTAACATTCCATGCATTAGGGTGATTAGAGGTGCACTTTGTGACAAAGAAGGAACAAGACAGCCTGGAGGAGTTCTTTTACAATATCGACTTCTATTTATGGTTGTAATTCCTTCCATTTATATTAATGAAAAGAGTTCTTTGTTTCCTTATATATGATGTTATGATTTCATTTAGTTCGAGGCCATGTTGATCCATTCAATGAAGTATTTTATGATGCTACATAGATTCCGTAGATCGTTGGCTTGTGTTGTCTGATTCAGCAGGTTCTAATTTTTGTGATGGGAGATAGGATTGGAGCATTCAAGCCAAGAAAGGAGTGAAGCATATGCCAGATTATAGGTAGGCTTCATCCCATTATCTATTTACTTTAAGGAAAACAATAGCTACTTTGTCCTTCTGTTGTTCTAGACTACGCCACCTAGTCGAGGGAAGACACTTCTGTCTGTAGTCATAAATTCCGTATAACAAATTGGAAACTCCACTGTGGATGGGTATATTCCTTTGGTCGTTTCTTTGTCTTTAGTTTTTCTTTCACCTCTTCTTTAGACCTTCACTGTCATCTTCAGTCAATAACATACCTAGGAAGACCTTTCATTGAGTCTCAATTGAAATTTTTTTGCCGAAACTCCCTTATCCTTCACCAACGCTCCCTCTATTCTAGGGTCAAATAATTGCACCTTTGTAGAGCCCTCTCTATGACTGAGTTGCAAGGCACTGGTGCCTCTTCTGCACTTGTGTTTGCCCTTGTTCTTGCATGAATTTTCCTTTGTCTTGATTTTATCTTTGATCAACCTGCTTCCAACTTCCCTTTCTTGAGTCTTGAGTGTATTGTGGTCCCTCTGAAGCCTCCATTTGGTTTTCATTTGTGTTTGATTATCTTTGATAAGTATTTAGTAATATTTTCATTTGTTCCTATCTTTAGGATGCTTGCAAATTGATTTTTTTTATCATTGGTTTCTTAGATGAAATGTTGTTCTAGTCCTCATTCTGAAAAGTTTATTTGAATCAGCGATCAAACTTTGCATCTTAGTTTTATTCATTTTCAAAAATTAAGAGACTTGAAAAGAAAAATCTTTGCATTGGAATTTAGGGTTTTGTATGTCCATTGTGTTAGTGTAAGTTTTTGCATCCTTCCACCAGTGATCAAATAAACTATTTTAATGTCATGATAGGGTCCCATTTTGAATTTTTTTTTCATTCCATTAGGTCATTATGCAAAAATTTGGTCACTGGATGAAGATTTAAGTCTGATCTCACTCCTTACAAAATTTTACTACTTGTTGGATCATTGCACCACTTTGCTGAGTGTACCATCAGTCATGAGTTGTCATCATCATTTCAGTCATTTTCCTCATGGTTTAATTCAGTTCAGAGTCTCCATTAGGTCCTAGGGTTTCAAGGTCATGAAAACACCATTTCATGCATAAAGTCCAGCAAATGAAGGAGTGCCAATAAAGAAATTTCATTAGTAAGTTTGATTTGTAAATATGATTTCAAGAGAAAAAATGTAATTTTATGTTCCTAATTTGTAATAAGTACTGCATAGTTCCAATTATTTGCACACTCAGAGTTCCATCAACAGATTAGCCAAAGCTCCAAAAAGTCAAATAATGTTCCTAAGCCATCAAAGGATGAACTTCGATGATCTAGTTCAGAAATTGAAAGATAAAAAGCAATGAAAAGTCAATTTGAAGAAAGGAAAGGCGGGTCCCAAAGTTGTTTAATGAAATTTATCCAAGTATAAAGGCTCCCAAAAACCAATAAGAAATTCATTTGCATCTGCAAAGCATCGAGCTCTCAGCCTCCCAAGCAAAAAACTGAGTTTTCCTTCAAAAAATTGAATTCGAGGCCATTCGATGTGATTTTTCCACAGGCACTGCGCTTTTTCCAGTTGCACGCTGCGCTTATTCCACAGGTGCTCGTTTTTTCTAGTTTTTCGCTGTGTTTTTTCTCTACACGTTGCGCTTTTCACTAAGCTTCATTACAGAGATTTTCATCATCAATTTAGGGTTTCTACAACTGTTTGCAAGTAAGTGGCATCTTCATAGCCCCTCCTTTCAGCTTGTGGTGTCAATTTCATGGTGTATACCCTCCATTACATTTTATGCTATGTTTTAAGAAATTGAAACCCTAGTTCCTAAATTACAAACTTAATCACTCTCCCAAGGACCCATACACCCTCCCTACACCATAACTCACTCCCCACTACCCATACACTTACTCATTTCCCATTCCCAAATCCCTATTTCCTAAACCCTACCATTCTAGCTATGCTTTCCTAAGCAGCTAGATACCTCCTTGTAAGACAATTTCCTACCCTATTTCCTTATCTATTTCACCCTCCCATTATTTCCCTAAGCTCACTAATCTCTTCCTATATTTCATAAAAATTTTCCCTTATCCATCACAATCCCCTAACCCCACTATCCTGCTCCCTTTCCCTTCCCCTTCTTCCCTAGGGTTTTCAAAACACAAACTAAGTGTAATGGAGGAAGAAAGAAACACAATGGAGGAGGAAAGAAATGCCACAGATGAAGACAAGAAAATATATAACAAAGGAGGAGGATTTTGAGATTAGAGACAACAGACACAAGAGAAATAATGTCATCACCCTTAGCTGTCAGATGTTTCCGGCATATGGGTTGCATTGAATTATGTGAGATGGTACAAAGAGTCCAAAGTCACCCTACTTTGACCAGGGTCTTCATCAGCAACCTCCAAAACAACCAAGTGACTATAGCAGGGGTGACCTTCACTATCTCCACTGATATCATAGCAGTAGCAACAAGGATACCCAATGTTGGTGAAAAGTGGTTTAAAACTAAGGATTTGGATGCCCAGTTGTATGACCCTGATCTCAAGGCACCTTACAAACAAAAAATAAAAAAGGTCTTTCCTTTTGGCCAACTGTTGAACAGATTCCCCCCCATGATGAAAATAATCATGAAATACTTTATTTGTGAGGGCAGATTCTCTATATTATACAACTATCATACCAGGTTTCTCATGCATTTCACTAGGGTGAAATTGCTTAACCTCCCCTACTACTTGTACAAAAGCATTGATAAAATGGTCTACATTGTCCAGAACATAGATTTTCAGCTTTAGATGAATAGCCTCTTTCATCACTCTCTGATCAAAATCATTGTACTTTACCACCTTAATCAGCTGAACATATCATGGGAGAATTTCATAGAGGTTGATGTCTTCACTGCAGGTCCAAGTCAACCTGCTATAACTATTCCACCCGTAGTTTCAGTTCCTCACAGGAAGACTAGGGAAACTAGCAGGGATACAATGAAAGAGGCCAAAGAGGTAAAAGAAGCCAAAAAGGTCAAAACCTACCATAGGGGACATAGGCAAGTGTTTTCTCCACAGATTGTGGAAGGGGCCTTGCCTTCTCCATCAACAAAGCAGGGAAATCAAAAGCAGAAAGAGACAGTTGTCCATGAGGAGGAAGACCTTCACGAGGAAGAAAGAGATTTCGAGTTGGTGGGCTTGGATGTACAATATGATCATGAGGCCTCAAATCTGATCATCAAAGAGAAGTATGCCATAATCAAAGAACTACAAGACAACATGGCAAGAGCCCAATTTGTCATATCATTCCTTGAACAAGAAAATAAGCAGCTGAAAGATAAGCAGATACTCATGGAGTTAGAGTTGGTAAAGGCAAAGAGACAAGACATCAAAGGTAAAGAAGTGATGACACCTAATGAGTTTGACCATGGTAAGACTCAAACCATCAAGACAAGACCAAAAACCAGAGGTCTTAAGAGAGCTTTAGAGCAGGAGAAACATGAGGCAGAGCAACTTAGTTTTGAGGAAAGGATTTCAAAGGAGATTGATGATGATAGAGAGGTGTGGCTTGACAGGGTTAAAATCCACCTTGAGAAGCTCCTCCATAAGGCCAAAAAGGAAAATGAGATGCTCAGACACATGGCCAACATATACATCACTAGAAAAAGGATTTGCAACATCAAGATCAAGCAGTTGAAGGAAAAACACAAGCAAACCCTAATCAAGCAAAAGGATGGGGACAAACTTGAGATTCTTGTTGATGCCTCCCTGATTGCTTGAGACACCTCATCAACACTTAATATAAAAATTTTGTTGAATTTTGGGCAAGTTTTCAAGTTTTTGGCATTTCTGCAATTTTTGACACATTTTTTGCACAGTCGGCTTGTAAAAAGTGCAGCGTGGGCCACATTGTGATTTTTGTGGAGGCCTCTAAACGACAAATGGCTTGCAGATTTGGATTCAGAGTGATGTCTACATGAAATTTTAACTATTGGCACTCAAAAAATGGAGCTTTTCACAAGTGGTAAATGCAAAAAACCTCTGAAAAATCACCTTTCTGCCTCATTTTTCAGACCTTCGCTACGCTTTTGGAGTAGTCTTGGGAGATTAAACTTTTGAGGAGCTTCACTCCACCATTTTCAAAGCTTGAGGGAAATTTTAACAACTAGACTAGAAGATCTTTCCAATGAGCCATCTTGGGCCCAATTTTGACCTTGGGGATGCAGTTAAAAATCAAATTTTAAGGCCCACACTGCGCTTTTTCCCAGCCACGCTGCACTTTTTGCAATTTCCTGTTTTTTTCAAACTTTTCCAGTTTGATCAGTTGATGGATGAATTCATTGGATTTTTACTGATGTAATAATGAAATGTGAATGTAATTATGTCCTAAATAGTTACTAGGGGTATATACATCATGTAAATAGGTAATTTTGGTCAATGAGAATTAGTTTCATGAATGATAGGGATGAGTTGGCTAACATCCCTAATCACTAGGATTCTAGTTGAGCCCTTTGTGGATCAGCTCCAAAATTTAGGTATTCGACCCCTGAGAGTGGGAGAATTATTTTTTGGTTTATATATTTCATTTCCTTTCTCATTGCAAGGGTTGGATGCCGTAGAATTTGATCATTGAACACTATTGTAATAAGACTTCTGGAAAGAAATAACATACTGAGTTGCAACTATTTTGATGGGATACCTGTGGTAATGTGATTTGACATTGTTTCTTCTTATGTTTTGAAAATGTGTGAATGTATTGTGATTTCATATTCATGCCATCTCTGAATGTAATTGATTCCTAAGTTAGAAAGACATAATTCATCAGCTTATGCTCTGTTTTGGAGGAATACTTACAGTTTTGTTTCATATTTCTTCTAATTGAAAAGAATTCATGTTTCCAATGCTCTTTTCTGAAACCCTAGCAATATAAACCACTCCATCAAGATTCCTTAATGTGTTAAGCTACTTACCTACCTTGCCCCATCAGACACTACAAGGAAAAGACCCTCTAGCGGATGTTTTTGAGGAACCCTTTATAAAAATACCCCAGACATCCATTTGTAGCAGAGGTTACTAGAGGAGGTTGGCGGGTGGAGGTTTTTGCGGATGTTTTTCTTCTAGTGCGCTTATCATCCTAAACCGCACCAGTGCGTTCACCTAGAGAAAGCGCTGGTGCGCACAAAACATTGGCACACCGGGACACCATTTTTTGAATTTTGAAAAATGGTGGGCAAATAGTTTTGCAAATTCTATAGCCAATATGCCTCCTTGATGGCCAAATGTATAGGTATTTTCCTTGTTTTTCCATAATTAAACCTTTTAGTGGATTAGTTTTGTAAATTAGCTTAAAATTCACTGTTTAAAAAAAAAAAAAATTGACGTGTGGTGCGCTCGAGCCGTTCGGCTCGCATCGGTCCGCAGTGTTTCTTGTAAATTTATAGGTCACACTGCAACTAGTGCTAACGGTATCCTCACCAGTTCCGGGGCGGTACCAAAAGGCACATCGTGACTTTTTAAAATTAAAAAAAAGTGCGGTGTGGTCGGTTACCTGGCCGCAGAGTTGACCCTGTGGAATAGCGGGAATGTGGTGCGTTGACGGAAATATCCACCCCGGGGCGGGTATTTTTGTCAGCGTACCGCATTTTTGCATTTCAACATGGTCAACGATGCGGCCTGGTAAAATACCGCACCGCTGACTATATATGGATGTCAGGAGGGTGGTGCATTGACCAAATTATATGCCTTGGGGCGTATAGTTTGGTCAGCGCACCGCCCTCCCAACACTGTTCCATAGTCAATGGTGTGGTCTGTTATACCATCGCACCGTTGACTTTGGAACAATGCCAGGAGGGCAGTACTCTGAAAATTTGTAGGTGCACCGCCTCCAGTGCGCTACAAATTTTCTAGTGCACCGCCTCCTGTTATAGCATCATTTTCCACCTTCATGTGCTTGATGATTGACACTTTGGCCTTGGGCACCCTTTCCCCTTAGACTTGACCATCTTCACAAAAAACAGTATCTTAAAACCAATACGTGACTCTGCCCAGACTTTTCCGCGTATATACGCAAGTCCATTCATATATATCCGCATATACCTTTTTAATCATTAAAAAATATATATTATTCCCTATTTTCGAGGCAGGGTTGATGGTTATTCCCATAATTCAACCACCCCCGCTCGTGGCCTAACTGTTTCCAACTGCAGAAACTAATTTGAGGGAGTATAAAAGCCCCTCATGTGCATGGCCTAAGGGAGGGCGAAAAATATAGATATTATACTCTGTTGGAGCCCTATTTCAAGTCTAATATTCCCATGCCTCCTGCACTTCCCAGGTATATTCAGGAAACCCTTGTTTCCTTGAGATGCTCATCATCCTATATGACATCTAATGTGCACACAACTTGGAAGAATTCCTGCGAGGCTAGGGCTGGACAGATCCAGAGGACAGTATGCTCAAAGGTCGTGGAAGGATTCAGGTGATCTCTCCACATTTCTATTACTGTACGTGCCATTTATGATAAGAAGAACCATCTTGTTCCCGATATTCACGTGTTTATATCTCTTTACATATGTGTAATGATCATTAATTGAATATTTAATATTGTTTTTATGATATTATGCATGAGTTACACTAACATCTAGGAACTATATATGTTGTACAACTAGAGTTTCGTGTTCGTTGTTTCTTGATTTTCAGGTTACGAAGCACGAAGGGTTGCTGGGGGTTTGCACCCCACGGGATCTACATCAAACGTGGGACTTCCGGGTAAGTTCTGCAACTTGTTATATCTAGTTTTCAGTAATAAAAGATAGGTTAGGTGAGTCCTTCTTAAATGGTATGCCCCTGATATGTGAAGGTTGCCGACCCAAAAACCTTTCGGGTATTATATCCCAAAATAGAAATGGCGACTCCGCTGGGGATCACATTTTTGTGATTTCCCGTTTGGGTTGTTTTATCTGTCTTGTAGGTTCCCAATAGTTTCTATCACTTTTTCCAGTTCAGTAAATTTTTTTCTAGTCAGACTGAAGACCTGGTCTCTTGATCAGGCTTGACCCTTTTTGTTTTTCTTTATTTACCTTTCCATATGCAGTTTTTCTTCTGCACAGTTGCGTATACACACTTTTTTTTGCAAAGGGACCCACGTATACATGAGTTTCCTTTGTCATAGTCGTGTATACACGCTCGTTGCTAAACTGCAAAAACACATATTCCTGGGTAAAATTTGAAATTTTTGGTTTTAAGCCTTTATGGTCTTGTCTTCCCGGGGTGACCTGTTCTTGCAGTGTCTTTGAGGTCTTTGGACTGTGTCTAAAGTGGTTTTATGTCTATTTCTTTATTATTTGTGTGAAGACCCACTCATTTGGTGAAATATTTGTTTGTTGTGTTTTCAATTCTAGCTTGAGCACCAAGGTCTTTTCCTGAAGATTCTTGGTTGTTCTTAGTATTCAGGACAAAGAGCTTCTGCTCCTAACCTTATGTGTTTCTTCACATTTTGATTTTTGCCTATTTGGTGTGTTTGGTTTTCTTGATTTCATAGACTGGTTTTGTTGCAATTTTCGAAGGGTATCTTATTGATTCTTTGGAGTTTTTGTTCGTTGCAAGTTTATGCTATTATGTTGAGTTGACCTGTTGAGTTTCTTGTCTTCCATTTGCTCATATAAGTCTCGCTGCGAGAGTGGCATGGTTGGCTTTGGGCATTTTGTTGAGGCTTTCGATCGAAATTCAATTTTACTTGACTTAGTTACTAGATAGTTCCATTGGTCTTCTTGAAATCTCTTTTTCCTATAAACTCAAAAGCCTAAAAAACTTTTTGTTTTCCGTTGCTTTTGTTTTCATTTTGTTTGACAGTTTCTTTTCATCTTTTGAAGCTTTGATGAGTGTCTAGTATTCGATTCTTGACTTGATTAGTAGGGGAGTCTTATTTTGATTTATTTCTCTTATGTCAAGTATGGTTTGGCGCTTTTATACATAGGAGTTCTGATTTGGAACTGGCTCTGTTGACTTCCAAAAAGTGATTGACCCTTGGGGTTTTTTGGAGACTTCTCTTTGCTTTTTCAGATTTAGCATCTTAGGATTTGCATGTCATTGGTAGTTTGGATTAGGTGCACATAAGAATTTTTAGTCTTTTTCGTAACTTTTGAGCTGTGTGAAGTGTGAGCATCCGAAAAGAAAATAAAGTGTAGTCTCGTAGAACCTATGTAGAAATCACTCTTCATCGAAAGGAAATCAGTGCATTTGCATGTAGGTTGGTTTTCATTTGTTTCTTTTGCGTCATACAAACACCATCAGTTTCAATTCCACACGCCATTGACATAAATTAACAACCAATTAAAATAAGCGCTATAAATAAAAGCAACTAGAAATTTTTTGTATTATTTTCATACACCAACTAGCTAGGTTATAGGGCCTTGGATTAGGTGAGTGGAGAGTTAACTATCCAAGGCCGCTCAAATTTTGAAACATAGAAGTTTATTAATGAGAGAAATCCAACATCACTCATCTCGAGAGGAGTGTCAGTGTCGAGAGGAGTGCTTCACTCATCTTGAGGGTTTTATTTCCGGCAGAAGAAGTAGAAGTAGAGGAAGTCCCTCAGCCTACTGAGTCTCTTCCATCTCCTCTTCCTGATAGTTATCTGTTTATCATCGAGTACATCGGACCTAAGTCTCAGATACCAGAGAGTCCTTATCCATCATATTCTCACCTTTTGATAGCCACGACTGGGAACGCAACTTTGGCTGTGAGTGCTGCAAGTATCCAGACTCCTTCTTCTGTTGAAGGAGGAGGCACTATTGCTATATCTACGATTGATTCTAGTACTGCTGTGTTTGGATCTGGTCACAACCAAGCGCATGCTTCTCAATCTGGTCCCTTTTGTTTCGGAATGCCCACTAGTGGGATTCCTTCTTTTTCCTTTTCTGCTGCTGCAGCTGTATCGGCACCCATATCCTCTATGGCTAGTGGATCAGCTTCTTTTCAAGGGTTCCCCTTTGGAAATGGGCACATCCCTAATTCAACCCCTTCCTTAGGATCTTTTCCTTTCACTTCCTAGACTCAAAGTTTCAATCCATGGTATAGAGGTCAAATTTCTACTACCTTTATAGGTTGGAACCCTATTTTTACAGCATTAGGAGTCGGGAATCAGTTTCTCGCTGGTCACCAAGGGAATGTTCCTTTCCCTTCATCAAGTACTTATCAGGATTTTTCTCCTTTTTCAAATGCTTGGAACCCCTACCAGGGGTTTTCTTCTTCATTCACTACCTCAGTGGGGGGAAATGGTTCGGTTTATAGTAACTCCATGTTGGGAGGGAGTCCTTCTCCGAATGTTGGGTCACAAGGATTTTCCTACGGTCCAAAATTTTCTACAAACAGTATCTGGAAACTTGGTGCCTCATCAAATCCAGGTTATTCTTTTCAGAATGTGGGGAATCCATCCTATGGGGGATGGAATTCCCAGGCTCCTCCTCGATTACCATTTCTGGCAACGTTAAACTTGTCGGATTTGTCGAAATTGACTAATGACCCTATCCGATATAATCCGGGGTGGCCTCCGGTCCCCACTAAACTACCCTCAAACATCCCAAAGTTTGAAGGGAAGAATGGAGAGGATCCGGCAGATCATATCACCAATTTCCATTTATGGTGTTATCAAACTCCCTGATTTATGATTCGATTAGGTTGAGGTTATTTCAACGCACCTTAACTGGAAATGCAACCAAGTGGTATATTGAGTTAACTGGGGGCAGTTTCGCCACTTTTGGAGATCTGGCCACCATGTTTCTAAATAATTTTCAGTTGCCTATCCGTTATGATGCCGAGACTGAAGTCCTAGCTAATTTTAAGCAGGACAAGGCAACTCACATTTCTGATCATATTCAAGAATGAAGAAGAAGGAAGAGGCTCATTAAAGCCTATATTCCTAATGAATTCCTTCTAGAATGGTTTTTGAAATCCTTGCAGCCAGATATTTCTAAGGACGTATCCCTATCAGGGGTATTTTTCGAAGAGCACACTATTTTTTGGGCAATTAGAAATGATTTATTCTCAGTCTGGAGTCCTCAATAAAATTTTGCATGATGCTCCTCACTCCAAATTGGACTTGTCAAAAACTAAACCTGGTCCTCATGGTGATGGACTTACTGGTTCAATCGATAGCGGTGCAGCTAACTTGCTTAGTCAATTACAACAATTGTCCATACAATCTGCTTCTTCTAGTCAGGTTGTGCCTTCAGTGTCAACTCCTTCCCAGTATTTGTCAATAAATGTTGTCCAGACTTCTAACCCCAAAAGAAATCAACAATCCAAAGGGAAGAAGAAGGGACAGAATAATAAAAATAAGGGCAAAGATGGAAAGGGGAATGCAAATAAATCCAACGAGTATGTTGGTGAGGGTCAAAAGGATAAAAATAAGTGAATTTTCCATGCAAGTTATGTACTGGAGACCATCTTACTCACCTTGCCCTTAAATTTAGGATGCGCAGCGCTTGTTAGCTCAACAGGGTTCTTCCAGTTCCCAGGCTGTGTTAACAAACCCTTTTCCCCAAGGGCAACAATTAGTTGTTAGCGCAAATCAAAATACTGGGGCTCCCTCCGGGGGCACCTAGGAAGGGGAAAACACATAAAACATATATATGATGAGTTCTCACGCAGATATCTCTACGAGATCTCGTGGTTATGGAAAAGCCAAGTCTTCGAAATCCAAGGGTGCCCCTAATAGGGCTGAGCCGCTTCATATTATGAGGCCCACTGTTGAGCTTATACCTCAGATGCCAAAGGCATCTACAAAGCATACAGTGATTAATCCAAATTCCAAGGCCGCCCAAAACTACTCTATTGTAGAATATATGGCATAGAGTCCTTGTGCCATGTCTGCTATCGAGGTGCTCCAGTCTTTTCCAGCTCAGCGAAGTGCTCTCCTCACTGCTATTGGGGCTGTTGATCCGAAGAACTCTCTTATGATTAAATTTGATATGTCTAATTTTAAAAAGAGACTCCCTCATCATATGGCTTTCCATATTGGATCGCTTTATCGAAAATTCAATATATTTCGAACGGTCGTAGACGAGGGTGCTTCCACGTGTGTGATGTCTCTCACATGCGGGAAAGGCATCGGATCTCCCGTAGCTATTCCTTCAGCCACTCTTCTGATTGCGTTGGATGGTCATTCTCACAAGCCGCATGGTATTGTCCTGGCTTTTCCCATCTGTGTTGGGGGAAAAACTGTTAACATCGAGGTTGAGATAGTCGATGAAAGCTTAGAGTATAACCTTCTGTTGGGGTGAAACTGGATTTATGAGATGGATGCTATTGCATCCTCATTATTTCGCATTATTTGTTTCCCTCACGAAGGGAGGATTATCACAGTTGACCAACTGGATTGTTCCCCTATAGACTCGAATGCATCTACTGACTCAACTATTCCTTTGGTGGATAATACCAAACCGCCTGTTGAGAATCTAGGGGTTGGAATTTATTCTTCTTTGATGGGTAATTTTGATTTTCCACCTCCTTCCGTTCATATAAATGCAATTTCATCCTCCAAGGCTCCTATTCGAAGAGAGTTCTTTAGAACTCATTATTTTCGGACCCTTGGACCTTACCTTCCCCTACCTCCACATTAGCGGAAGGTCAAGTAGGTGGAATGGCATTTCCTATGTCTGCAGCTAAGATTTCTTATAGCTCTATTGTTGACTCTGAAGAATCCACTCCAGTTTCTCTTTCATCAGAGGAATTAGATTGAGATGTGGCCCCAGCTTGGACTCTTAGTTCTTCTTCCGCCCAGGATTGCCTTGATACCACTCTTCCATCTGAAGAGGCTATCCTGGAAGCTATGACTGGTATAGACAGACCATGAGATGATTTGCATCATCGGTCTTAATTTTTACCAGATTTGAGTGAATTTGAATCAAGTTTTCCTAGTCCTCAGTCTTCTGGTCCTGTTCACTCGGTCCTAAACCCTTTAGCACCAGCACAGGTATTTGCTAAAGGGAACATGGCTGTGATTTATCCTACTATCCCGATGACCATTTCCAGAAATCCCAACACTATCGAGAATGTTTTCATCGGAGCTGAATGTTCCCCTGAAGAGATTCAAATTTACACCGATCTCTTTCGAGAGTTTAGGGATATGTTTGCTTGGTCTTATGAGGAAATTCCTGGTATAGATCCATCTATTGTCTAGCATGAGATCAATTTATATGAAAATGCTAAGCCTGTCAGGAAAAAGCTTCATCCGGTCAACCCTAGGAAGGCGGCAACTATCAAAGCTGAGGTGGAGAAGCTGCTCAAGGCGGGATTCATTTTCCCTATTCCTTTGACAGAGTGGGTTTCGAATCCAATCCTGGTGGACAAGAAACAAGGAACAATTCGAGTTTTCACTGATTTTAGAGACCTAAATAAAGCATGTCCTAAAGATAATTACCCCACACCATTCATAGATCATATTATCGATGAGTGTGCAGGCAATGCTAATTTCTCCTTCATGGATTGTTTTTCTGGATATAATCAAATTACTATCCGTCTTGAAGATCAGCATAAGACTACATTTATTTGTCCCTGGGGTACCTTTTCTTACAAGAAGATGCCTTTTGGCCTTAAAAATGCTAGAGCTACTTTTCAGTGAGCCATGTCATATGCCTTCCACAACATCAAACATATTATCAAGGCATACTTGGATGATTTAGCTGTTCGTTCTCGCAAGAGAATCAATCATCCTTCTCACCTCCATCAAGTATTTGAAAGATGTTGATATTGCAAGATCCAGTTGAATCCAAACAAGTGTGTTTTCGCGGTCACATCCGGTCGGTTGTTGGGATTTATTGTGTCTACGAAAGGGATTCAGGTAGATCCCTTCAAGGTTGAGGCAATACTTCTGTTGCCTCCCCCGTCCTCTATTCGTCAACTTCAAAGTCTACAAGGAAAAGCTAATTTTCTGCGGAGATTTATCGTAAATTATGCCAATATTACAAAAGGATTTATGAGATTATTGAATAAGGGAGTTCCATTTTTATAAGATGACTTTTCTCAACGCTCATTCGATGCTTTGAAAAAAGCGTTGACCTCTTCTCTTATACTGAGTCTACCTGATTATAGTAGGGATTTCCTCTTGTATCTCGCAACAGCAGAATCTAACATTGGTATGGTTCTAGTTCAGGAGGATGATGCTCTTTCAAAGCATGTTATATACTACCTTAGTCGAGGCTTGGTAGGATCTGAACTCTAGTATTCTCCGATAGAGAATCTTACTTTAGCAGTTGTTCATGCTGTACATCGGCTCAACCATTATATTCTTCTTCGAAAAACTTATGTTTTGGCAGCATTCAATCCATTTCAGTTTGCTCTCAGCAAGATGGATTGTGATTTTGTAGGAATTTGATCTGGATTTTATGTCTTCCAAGTCAAAGAAATCATTATTTTTTGCGGAATTAATTTCTGAGTTGCCCTGTGGAGAAGAGATAGTTTATGATGAATCCTTTCCGGATGAACATCTTTTTCTCATTTCTTCACAAGATCCTTGGTACGGGGATCTCATAGTATATCTTCAGACTACGAATTTTCCCTCAACTTTTTCGAAAGATGAGCGTCGTAAGTTACGTCACCTTGCTAAAAATTACTTAATCATTGGTGACACTTTATGCCGTCGCGGGGTCGATTCGATCCTTAGACGATGCTTTACTCTCGAAGAAGCTGAGGTTGTGTTAAATGATTGCCACAGTGGAGCTTGTGGTGGTCATTTATCTGGGCTTGCTACAGTCCAAAAAATCTTGCGTGCAGGATACTTTTGGCCTTCAATTTTCAAAGATTGCATGGATTCGGTAAAACAATGTCATCCGTGTCAAGTGTATACTCGAAATATGTGCACTCATCCAGCTCCGCTCTTCCCTGTCGTCACTATCGGTCCCTTTACAAAGTGGGGTATTGATTATACTACTTGTAACCCACCTTCGGCTAAAGGTCAAAAGTAAATTATTGTAGCAGTAGGCTACTTCACGAAGTGAGTCGAGGCTATGCCCACTTTTGGGAATGACGGTGAGACAAAAACTCTTTTTCTCTTCAATCAGGTCATTTCTGATTTTGGTATTCCCAAAGATATTGTCACTGATCATGGCAGTCACTTTCAGAACAACATGATGGCTGAATTAGCTCTAAAATTAGGTTTCCGGCAGGAGCATTCATATCCATATTATCCTCAAGACAATGGGCAAGTGGAAGCCGTGAATAAATCCTTGAAGACAATTCTTCAACGGACAATTGATAAAGCTTGATCCAATTGGCACATTATGTTGTATCTTGCACTTTGGGCATACCGGATGTCAGTGAAAACTGCAACTGGTTTTACTTTGTTTCAACTAACTTATGGGTTGGAGTCCATATTTCCCATCGAGTGTGAAATTCCTTCTCTTAAGTTAGTTGTAGAGCTTCTTCCTGACACCTATAGTCTCGAAGAATGTCTCCTTCATCTGGAACATCTCAATGAGTAGCGTCGAGATGCCGCCACGATGAACGAGGCACATAAGAAGCGAGTAAAATTTCAGTACGATAAAGCTGTCAAACCTAGGGTTTTCTCCGAAGGAGACCTCGTCTATGTGGTATGGCCCCTTCATTGTTAAAAAGGTCCTCAAGAAAGGAGCTTATGCCTTGGTTGATTTTGAGGGAAATGAGTTGGCGGAGCCCATAAATGGGCTCTATCTAAAAAGGTATTATGCCTAGGCCTTGGCCTGGCATCTCGCTTTTTGTATATATTTTTGTTTTTGTACATATCTGAGTTTTTCGTCTTTGATGTGATGGTGATGTTTTTGATCTGCTTTGGCAGGTTGTGTTGGATGTCATGAGTCATTTTGGTTTCACCAATGGTGCTAGTAGACACACCCGAAACTTGGCTTCCGCGGCTTGGGTACTTCATTATCCATCTGGTAAGTTGTTAGTTTCAAGAGGTGTTTGCATTGGTCTTGCTTCAAACAATGTAGCTGAATACACTGCAGTAATTTATCTACTCTCGGAGGCAATATCTTTGGTTGTTGATTCGTTGGTAGTTTTCTTGGACTCCCAGCTGGTGGTATCACAGTTGAACAATACATATCAGGTTCGGGATCCGCTTTTGCTCCGATTTTTTTTTAGGGTACGTTTGTTACAAAGATCATTTCAATTTATAACATTTATTCATATTCCTCGAGTTGACAATTGGATGGCAGACTTATTGGCTAATCAAGAAATTGATTGGCATATTCATCATTCAATACTTTAATCAAGTCATCAATTCATCATACATTTTCATACATTTGATTCATCAAATCATATAAATCGATGTATATATATACATAGTCAGAATGTTCAAAAAATTATACAAAAATATGGACTCATACGTCCTACAAAATTAGGGCTTATGCTCGATCATGTTCAGTATAAAAAATATAGTACAGCCATATAGTAAAATCTATATATATCTAATCATGTGGTCCCTGCCCAAAATTCGTGTTCCTATAGAACACGACATCAGTCACTACAAGGCGGAATAACTGCACCCAGTCTCGTGGTACTCCGACTACCCGTCTCTGGATAGCCTCTGGTAGGTCCTCTACTGTAGACATAGGTACTTGGCGAGTTAAACTCTCCAAGTTTCTCTAAATGGCATGAAGGGTTCTACCGGGGTCTTCAACATCCACTTTGCCTCTGCGGCGCTTATGCCTTGGGTATCCCTCAGGACGGACTGGTCCCATATCTGTATCGTGGTCATCACATAATTTTGTAAGTCATTTGAATCCAATCAAAAACAATTTTTTTTTTAATTGTTGCATATATTGAAAAAATCAACCAAAAATCATATAATCAAAAATTGCAGTCTCACCGATTGCACCCCATGCTGCACCGGGTGGAAGGACTAAGTCTGGATCACCATGAAAATCCATCCCAGCATAGGGATAATCCTCCATGGTGATAACTTGTTCCTCCCACCATTGGAAGAACTCGTCATCCCAAGTGGTTCGGGGAACTTCACTTCCCCCCAATATCTTCATCAAGTCAGCCCACCAGGATATTCTTGGATCTCTGGGGTTGTTGATGGATGAGATCACGGGTCAAAGCCCTGGAATCCTCTCAAAGAATAATGTCAGTAAGATGGTTCCATACCCAAAATGATTTTTTTTTGCTTTCCGGATAGAGGTTAACTATTTTTTCATGTTAGTCTGTAGTGTTGTACACCAATCAAAGAGGTGAATCAAACATTTGACCGCAATGCTCATCTATGTCCTCGAAGCCTGGTGTAAGGAAGTAGATCCTGCTACCCTACCAATGGTGAAGAGGAGAATTTTCATATGCAGTTCTTTCAAATCTTTGATCGCAATCTGAGTTCCTACTTTCTGAGACTCCTCTACGCAATAGACATGGACATAGTCTTCCACTGTAAGCCCTCCCAAAGGCTTTCCGTGTAAATCTATCGGATCTCCTCTTTGAGAGAGTCTGGTAATGAAATAAATGTCTTCCACTTCTATACGTATGAGAATTTGATCAATCATGAAGCAATCTTCTTCTGGTTCCCAGTGATCCACCAACATTTGAAGCAACCGAACATTACTTTTCATATTTGGCATTTTAAAAAACTTGAGCAAACCACAATTTTGAAGGATATTGAGCGAAGTTTGATTCTCCATCACTTCATTATCGATGGCACTATTTCCAAACTCCCTCCAAGAGATTGAAATCCTGAAAAAAATCCATTAAATTCTTCATTTGGTTCATCTTTTGCATTCACGGACTGCGCATATGCGGCTTCCTTTGTGTACAGTCGCATATCATACGCAGGTTCGTCCACATGAACTCGCGTATGCGTAGAGGGTTTAATAAAAAATAATCTCTCCTACAGACAAAAATCAAAATTTTTATCCTAAATATGAACGAAATTGATGGCAAAGATGGATTTAGAGATTACCTGGCTAATTCGACGCAATTTGACGGCTAATTTCTCCTGTTTTGAGGAAAGGGGTTTTTTTTCCAGAGCTCCTTTTTCCACTTCTGCAATGTTAAAATGAACCAAATATAAGGTAAAATGAGTATTTATACCCAGAAATTGATTTTTTTTTGCAAAATTTTGTTATGCTTATTTTTTAAATCTGTCTCAAGTTGTATGACCGTGTTGCTTGTAAGTGTTGGGAAAGGTGTGTTTTCAGGTACATTTACTGAAGTTGAGATTTTTTCCGGTTTTTTGAATCCATGACCGCTGACCTATCATGGCAGGTATATGATTTAAAACTGGCATATAGGTTAGAGAATCCACTTTCCATTGCATTCTGCATGCTAGCCTCCATTTTTCATCACTTGCCATAGGGTTGATCCCATCATGTCATGAGTACTTAACCCATTTCACTCGCCGATATTTCATCATGACTTGATGGTAGAGCCTTCCTTTACATGGGATTCCTAGTTAGTTCCTCGCTAGCACTTGTCACCCATGCTACAATTTAAGTAGGCTCAAGAGTCCTCTTTATTCCTGCCATGACTTATGCGTTGAAGCTTCATTCTTCTTCTTCTTCACTATGATTTTTATGGCTATTAACCTAGAGGCTCCCTTGTGTTGTCAAGTTGTATCACTGCATTGCATACTGGCTACTTGTTTATCTTGGCCTTCAGTCGGTTTCATTTGGACTCGATGTTTAAGCCGTATTTTGACCATGACTCTCTGTGCAAGTTGACCATGCAAGCACTTAGCTATCACGACAGGACACATTTTTACCCATGGGTGGACTGCTCCTTTGGGTATCACTTACCAGTTTCTGCCCCCTTGCATTGAGCATAGGATTGTTCCTATCTCAGGAACTAGTGCATTCCTTTCTTGATACTCGTTCTATCCATTGTACTATAGCATTCTTTTATTATTTTTCAGGTTTACTATATGAAAAAGACAAAAAAAAATCAAATATATCAAAATTAGCGGGAATGAGATATTACTTCATATTTGATGGTAGTTACAGTGTCAGTTTTTGTCACCCTTGAACAAAGCACACAGAGCTATGTCTTTCCTTCATTTTGGGATGGTTTTAGTTTTGACATAGGAGAAGCTATAACCTTGTTTCATAAGTCAGTTCTCCCCTGATTGGTTATCTCTTCCAATAATATAGAGAGTTTGTTTTTTCCTCCTGCATAACAAACTTATACAGAGTTATAATTTGATGCCATAGTCAACATGATTCGTGTTTTTTTTCAAGGGAAGTTAAACCTGAGTTGGCCTTTTTGCGGTGTCTCTTGACTTATTTTTCAGTCGCCCTTCCCGGTCTTGTCAGTATCTTGTTCTATCACGTCAGATGTTTGGTCCTATGCTCGTGCTGGTTTGAGAAGGTTTCCATTTGACTTCTTGCCGGTGGGTTTGTCTCTTATCGACTACAACATATTGCTTTGAGAGAAAACCTAGAGCCGCACCCTGGCCCAATTTACATCACTGATAGGTGACCTTGTGCTCAACATTTGATCATCATTATGGGTCTTTGACTGAGTGGTTTCCCTTGTGTTCGACTTTAGCTTACATTATCACACTTGGAATTTGTGCAGTACCTTGATTTCCATTTGACCCTATCGGTGGATATCTCGCCTCTTTGTCAGATCTCATTATTGGTTGATTCAGAGGGTTTCTACCATGTGCTAGCTTCATCTTGTGCATGTCAGAAATGTACTTCGGGTTGGTTCCTTCACTTTACTTCGTCTGATTCCTTCCAAATCTTGGCCTTCGGGTTACACTTGTGCTGACTGATGTGGGATGCCTTAATGCCTTCCTTCTAGTAGATACTTTCCCATCGACTCCAACTCATTGCTCTGAGAATAAGGTCTAGAGTATTTTTGTCAGTACCTTAGGGTTTGCAATCATCAGTGGCAGACTCTTCGCTGTCGACAGTGAGGATACATTATTGCCTCCTGATTGATATATTATTATAGGTGTTCGACTTCAACTCATTCATTCACACTTGCTAGATTGTACTGGGGCACCTTGACACTCATTATCATTATCGGTGAGTTGTCTCGCGTTTGTTAACGGTATACATTAATGACCGGTAATCAAACGATTTCTCACATGGTCGACTTTAGCTCATTTATTCCCATTGTGTAGAATTGTGCCATGGTGATCGGTGAAGACCTTGGGTTTGCATCAACATGATTCGGTTCACTTTGACAGTTCATCCAGTTTTCTGCCAGTGACGTCGTCCACCCTTATATGTTGCAATTTCAGTACAACAACATCTTATATGTTGGCTCTCGAGTTGCATGATCGTACCGTGTGTTCCACCCCTTATGATTTGGTACCTGGAGATTCAGTTCTTACTTGTGTGATCAGATATCTATTGCAACATCATTGATCAGTCTTCTATATGTGATACTTGGACTTGATTTTGACTTGTACTTCCGGGCAATGATTAAATGATTCACTATGTACTTTACAGTTCAACTACTTGTATACATTTTGGATCTGCTTTGTACTTCATATGCGGACATGATTTTCTTTCACTGAGCATGGGTATGCCCACCTCAAACATGATCTATCTCTGTGATCTCTTCCATTGATTTTTTGGCAGGCTGAAATCTGGTGAAGTCCTCTCTCGTCCTCGCAAGGTTCTTTCTACGCACATAATATATTTCGGCCATCATGTACCCCTTCTGACCTCATGTGTTAGGGGGCATCTATTATAACATCATTTTCCACCTTCATATGCTTGATGATTGACACTTTGGCCTTGGGCGCCCTTTCCCCTTAGACTTGACCATCTTCACAAAAAACAGTATCTTAAAACCCATATGCGACTCTGCCTAGACTTTTCCGCGTATATACGCGATTCCATTCATATATATCTGTGTATACCTTTTTAATCATTAAAAATATATATATTATTCCCTATTTTCGAGGTAGGGTTGATGGTTATTCCCATAATTCAACCACTCCAGCCCGTGGCCTAACTGTTTTCAACTGCATAAACTAATTTGAGGGAGTATAAAAGCCCCTCATGTGCATGGCCTAAGGGAGGGAGAAAAATATAGATATTATACTATGTTGGAGCCCTATTTCAAGTCTGATATTCCCATGCCTCCTGCACTTCCCATGTATATTCAAGAAACCCTTGTTTCCTTGAGATTCTCATCATCCTATATGACATCTAGTGTGCACACAACTTAGAAGAATTCCTGCAAGGCTAGGGCTAGACGGATCCAAAGGAAGGTATGCTCGAAGGCCGTGGAAGGATTCAGGTGATCTCTCCACATTTCTATTACTGTACGTGCCATTTATAATAAGAAGAACCATCTTTTTCTCGATATTCACGTGTTTATATCTCTTTATATATGTGTAATGATCATTAATTGAATATTTAATATTATTTTTATGATATTATGCATGAGTTACACTAACATCTAGGAAATATATATGTTGTACAAATAGAGTTTCGTGTTCGTTCTTTCTTGATTTTCAGGTTACGAAGCACGAAGGGTTGCTGGGGGTTTGCACCCCGCGGGATCTACATCAAACGTGGGACTTTCGGGTAAGTTCCGCAACTTGTTATATCTAGTTTTCAATGTAAAAGATAGGTTAGGTGAGTCCTTCTTGAATGGTATGCCCCTGATCTGTGAAGGTTTCCAACCCAAAAACCTTTAGGGTATTATATCCCGAAACACCTCCGGTGCATGACAAAAAAATACGCACCGATACCAGTGCATGCCTGTTTTTTGTGGTAGACTGACTGTTTTGTTTTTTTTTTTCAAAACAAATTATATATCTATATTCATAAATACATCTCTCATTTAATAAAACATTTGTATTTAATATGTCAATCATTCAACAACGGGAAAGGAGAGAATAGAGGTAACATCAACAACAACAGGTGGACTAATATAACATGGTTCGCCTGTGGGAGGCACAAGAGAGGGAGAGAGATGTGTAACCTCGCCCTATTACAGCAGCTACCCAGGGGCTCCTAAGGTAGGTAGGCCTCCTCAAGTTCTATGAGGAGGCTACTTCCCTAAAGGGCCATGCTGTGTTTTTGCGATATCTTATCCACAGGTGGAATGCCCACCTACAAGCTTTCCAGGTTTGTCCTAACCAATGGTACACGCCCACTGAGGAGGAAATATATTTCATTACTAGGCTATTGAGGAGAGGGGTAGATTTTCCCTCATTCCCAGAGGTTCCAGTTGGCTATGCAGCAGGGAGTCAGTTGGTGTACTCCCAGAGATACATTAGTGCGGATATACTGTCTCCTTCATATTTTCAGGTCTCTAGAGGTCAGTTACATATTGTTGTATTCGGTAATGAGGAGGTGAGGTGCCTCTCACTTTTAATTTCGACCATTTCACACAACACCAGAGACGGGAAACACATTAGTTTCCCACTTCTATATTATGTTGATTCTTTAGTACAAGCGCCACGAATTGTCAAGTGGTCTACCATTTTTTGCAGTAGTTCTGTATAGCCTTAGATAGATGTCGTGCTCATGCACAAGGGAGGGTTAACTTCCCTTTTGCTTCAGAGCTTTTTTTTTTTTTTTTTTGAGAGGTTTCCAAAGATGAGGCCTACTTTTGTTTGGCAGCCTCGTAGGCCAATGCTGGATGCACGAATGCACATGTGGGCACAGATGATGCCCAAGAGGGGTGAGACTGAGTTTTTCGTGAGGATATCGCATGATGCACTGGAGTTGCTAGCCAGTGTTGACGAGAATCCCTTTGTTATGGTCCCCTGTCCTTGTTCTAGTTTGGATTGGCGAGGGTGTGCCAACATCGTCTTCAAAGATGGTGAGCCGCCGGATGATAGAGGTAATATTATTGTTTTATTTGAATTTATTCTAACATGTTCTTTAACTTGTTTTTATTAAACTGTTTAGTGAAATTGTCTAATTATTGTTCTGTACTTATATATATTTTGCAGACATTGGGTCTTTTGATGGCGATGAGATGCCAGCGCCACCAAATGATCTAGGTGTGGATCTTGATGAGGATTAGGATATGGCAGATGCCGAGGATCATGAGGTTGGTGTAGACAGACCTGCTCTTGCTGGTGCGCTTGTACCGCCTTTTACTAGGCGCGGTAGGCTTGATAGTAGAATGAGGATGGAGTTGGGCGACCAATTCTATGCATTGTTTGTTGAGGTGGGAGTCAGGCCCGCCATGATGAGATATATATAGGCCGATGGTATGCTTGTACATATGTGGAGAGGCATGTTGCGTGACATGTACATCTTGGTGTAGCATGATATCGTAGGATCTACGACCTTAGTTACGTGGTTGAGGAGGGCACTTCGACATTATAGGCGTGGTAGAGACATATCACGTGATAAAAAATATGCGAGAAACGACGTATCATCCGATGATCATGATCAGGGGAGTGATCATCGTTCACCTCGCACTGCGCCAGATGAGCAGCCTACAACATCGACCAACAGTTATCATGGAGAGTAGGTTGGACCATCGGCTATGTCAAGTCAGTAGCTTGTAGCATCCAGCAGTACTCATGATCATGAGAAGGCTGGACCATCGACCATGTCGAGTCATCACGATGAGAAGCCGACAATTGATCCTGATCAGCAGGAGGCACCAATACCAGATCAATAGGCACATGATGATCAACATGTATCTGAGCTTGTCGAGGCTGCACCATTGACTGAGCAGACCTCGACTAGTACTACTATCGATGATGTACCACCAACTGATATATGAAATTTATATTACAGTTGTATATTTTTGACATTATATATATATATATATATGGTCCATGTATTTTATGTTCATGTTGCAGTTGTACTTAATTTACATGTTGGTGATCATTATGATGTGTATATTGTTAGGTCATGTTAGATATGTTCATTTAATGTGAAACTTGTAGATAGATGTGTATGTGATAGCAGTTATTTGACATATATTTGATGTTTGAGTTGTGATGATGTTATACAATGCTAATTGTGTTTTGTTAGATGATCATGATCACGATGATGTTAGCGAATTTGAATGTGTTTTTTAGTCGAATATGATGTTTGTACGATGGTTAGCATGACTGTGATGTATACTAATTAATTTAATATTAAATGATCATGATATTTATTAAATATTATGTCATGATTGTAATTGAAATTTTAATTTTAATTGTATGTAAAATTGTAAAATTGTATTTGTATTTGTAATTTTAAGTTTAATTGTAATTATATGTAAAATATTTGTAAAATTTTAATTGTAATTGTAATATTTAATTATTGTGAAATGATTGTAATTGTAATTGTATATATGACAAATTGTAAAATTGTAATTGTAATTCTAATTGTATGTAAAATTCTAAAATTGTAATTGTAATTGTATGTAAAATTCTAAAATCGTAATTGTAATGGTATATATGTACATTTGTAAAATTGTAATTGTAATTGTAAATTTTATGTAAAATTCTAAAATTGTAATTTTAATTGTATGTAAAATTCTAAAATTGTAATTGTAATTGTACGTGAAATTGTAAAATTGTAACTGTAATTGTAATTCTAATTGTATGTAAAATATTTGTAAAATTTTAAATGTATTACTGTGTGAAATGATTGTAATTGTAAAATTGTAATTGTATGTAAAATTATAAAATTGTAAATACACCGAAGGTGTTTTATTGTGGGGTTTATGTTTGTGACAATGTTTAGATTCGTCGTTCCTGACAGAATATGAACAATGTCCTCTTTGAATGAAAAACATAAATCTTAATCCCTTGCGTGTACAGTTTTTAAGACACACGTTGCAATATCATTGAATTGAGATTTACTCGAATCATGTTATTACACACTCTGGCATATCCTTTTTCAGGTTGTCCACGCTTTGGTATCTTATTATTCAACGAACAAAAAAGGGCGCAAGTTACAGAATGGAGTGCAGAGCATCCATGGAAGACATGAGAGTAGATAACAAAATACACCCAAAATTGAATCCTAGGAAGACTAACTTAGAAATTGAAGATGACCAGTTCAGCGGAAGACTAATCACATTCCTGTGCTCGCGCTGTGTTGTGTTGTGTAATGAGACAAAAATAAATACTGAAATATTGTTGTGTATGTTATACTGAAAATGTTTCTTTGACTTCATATGCACTTAATGTTGCAAGCGCAACTCCTACGCCGTGTCCTGTCAATGTTATGCTCACCCTCTCCTCCTTGTATTGTTGCAACAGCCGTGTGATCTCACCCACAAAAATATCCCTGGTGCTTTTGCTACATTTTTTAGAACCTTCATCCACGCAAGTATAACAAGACAAAAATCCCTTTTCTATTCGGATAATATTTTGTGCATTGATCACATAATCAACTACATGAGTAAGGGGCAGTGGAACTAATATGTCTTTGAAATTTTGCATCCATTCTTGCGCTGTTCGCGTTCTGCCACGCAATCACTATGTCTCATCTTCCGAGCCTCTCTATCTCATTTGGATCTGTGCAAACGGAAATGAAGCCAATCCAAACACCTTGTTCAATGGATTTTTCTCCAAAAGAGGATCGTAAAGCACCAACATTTGCGTATATATATTTTGTTACTTGATAAGCCGAATGAGGAAAAACCATTTTTTGGAAAAAAGAGCGTTTACTGTGCTTACAAGTTCCATAATATTCTGAATAGTCTCTGTCATCAAACGCATCGTAGCAAAGCTGAGAAAATTCTTCGTATCTGAGAATCTCAGCTTTCAAAATTTGATTCATGGGATCAAGCAATCTTGTCCAAGAGTTGACACCTTATATATCTTTCCATAAATAAGCAACTTGTGGTAGCCCCACTGTCTGTGCGGCGGGTTCATCACCATCTCCATTATTTATTGCCAAGGAAGAGGGACTGAATGGATTCTTGATCTGTAAACCCCATAAACCCTTTGTAGAAAGGGTAAATGCAAATCACACCATCATATTTCGGAGTTTATAATCAGAATTCAGGTGCTGCTTGCAGTTTTTGTGTGAATGGGTTTTTTTTTCTGAAAGATTGTGGAGATAGAATCAAGAGACAAAGATAAAGCAATCGTTACACAATAAGTATATATACAAATTTAGGAGGAATCTATCAATGATCACAACGACGATTCACCTTCGTGGAAATAGTCAGAATTTATACTATTCGCGGTTGAATCATCTTGAATCTTGAATCACATTCAGACCTACCAATATCATAAACAAATCCGTGCACCCGTGATTGACTTATTCCATTGTGAAATCTTATTGGAATATTAGAGTCGTGATTATTGGGTATTTGCACACGTTTTTCACTTTCACTTTCTTTGATTCTAACAAGTTGGAATTTACATATAATTCCGACCTGGTCTGGACTTTACGCCCTCCATGTAAACTTCTTTATCGTTTCGCTGATAAGAATCATACATTTACTCTGGTCTCTAAAAATCTATTGCAGGGAGAAAGGGAGTATAGTATAAGGACATATTTTATTATTAATTTATTTTGACACCAACATTGAATGAGTCTATATATATGTCAATGCATAATGTTTTTTATTAATTTTTTCAATGGAAAATTTTGAATGATTAATTTTATTATTAATATTTTAATTTAAAGGAATTCACGACAGGGATGTTGAGCGATTGATGCCACAACATTTACTCTGATGTATACTGCAAAGCGCTCCACTGAGAAGAATAACGAAAAAGAAGAAGAATATCAAATTATCTTATTATTATTATATTATTATATATTGAAATTAAGCCATAGAAATTTTATTATTTTTTAATTTATAAACATAAATATTTTATATGAAATTAAAATAGGAAAGTGTAAGTAAATTATTTATAATATTTTTTTATTTTATTATATATATATATATATATATACTTCTTTCGCAAAAAAGAATGGCTTCTACTCTTTAAACCACCTCAGCCATCTGCGGCATGCTCCCCACCACATTAATGATCTACCTACCGAGGAAACATGGCTCGGTGCCCGCCAACTCGATAAACATCTCGAGAGCTTCCTGGGCCATGGCCTCCTGATTTGTATTGAGTGCCTCAGTGAGCGTCTGCATCATGGCAAGGATTAGGTTTTGGAACCACTCACGGTCCTGCGGGGTCTCAATCGTTTGGACGAAGTTGGTCGTGGTTGCAAGGGCCGCGATTGGAACGTTCGTCGGGGAGGGCTGGGAGAGACACTGGTGGAACACAGTGTGCAAGGTGGAGAGATTCTGGTGAAGGTAGTCGCCTATGAACTACAAGAGTTGCGTGAACATGACCAACATGCTCTCCTTGAGATGCGGAGACGTGGAGAATCAGAGCTCACGCACTAGAAAATGAAGGGTAAGAGCTCTGGACACTGGCCCTCTTCCATTTTGGAGGCTGCAAGCTCGGTAATGGTGTCGCATAGCTTCTTGATGATGCTCTTGGCCTCCTCCCTCTAGATGCATACAAGGAGATGGGCCTTGATAGAAGTCTTCATGGGTGGTGCCAATCGAGGCCATATGTATGTCTCATCCCGTGTGATTTGATTCCTCAAGAGAATCGCGGCCATGGCTCAGATTTCCACTTGCCCGCATGACTGCAGGACATGAACGAGCTTCAGGGCCAGAGCACTTGGATGCTTCTCCTTGCAGATGTCCACCTGGCCTCTCTACTCATTGCCAGCGCTCATGAGGTGCATTATCAGGGACTCAAACACCGCCGATTCTGACCCCATCACGACGTTTATCTGCACCTCCACCTCTGCAGTAATTGTCATGGTGTCCTTGGATTGATCCATTGTAGCTTGTTGGGTTGGATCGATCTCTCTCCCAATTTCGAATTAATGCTCGGCTGGCTTGCTGGATGATACCGCCGTTGCACAGTGGGCTTGTTTATGCCTGCGGGTCACCGTTGATCTGAGATCAATGGAGACCCCGCCCTTTGATCTGCATAGGATTTAACACAAAGTACGCTCCTTCGGTGTACCTTTGAAACCTTAGGGGCAAATGCTAGTTGTAATTTTGATTGTAATTGTATGTGAAATTGTAAAATTGTAATGTTAATTATAATTGTAATTTTAATTTTAATTATAATTGTATTAATGTGAAATGATTTTATTAAAATTTTTAAATTTGTAAATTTGTAAAATTTTAAATAATTGTAAAATAATAAATCTAGAATAATATGAATTTTTGTAACATAATAAAGCTTAGAAAATAATGCAAATAAATTCATGTACTTTAGAATTATCATTATTTTATTATTATCTTACATACAAAAAAGAAGGAACTTTATACAGTATGCCATTTTTTTTTAGATCAACATAATTGCAAATTATCAAGTGAAATGTTGATTTTAACATTAACACAATGCAAATTACCAATTAATTCAAAATACATATTATAATATTTAAAAAAAAAAAGAGTTAGCTTATAAGTTATAAGGTATTTAAGTCCTCCTCTTTATAAAAACTTATCTTAAGAAGTATAAATATTGATGAAATAACACATGTACCATATCACTTTCAGTTCTCATGATCACCCTCATTATCTTCCAGCTCGCATAGCATGATAACACTATTGTTCTCAAAAATATGTTTTGATCTAGGGTCATGTCTCAATACAAACCACCAATCTCTATCCAACACATCTGGGTAAAAAAACACCTGGTTGTAGTGTTTGGGGAAAACATAGGGCTCCTTAGCTGCATCCCAAATATTTCTAGAGTTGATACATATCAACCTACTATCGTGATCTTCCTTTACATTTTTCGGATCAAAGGTGTCCCACCACTTGAACCTAAAAATAACACATTGGAAAGAAGATAAATCTACTTCAATGATATCTCGTATCTTCCCGACGTAACCTAACGTCCCTCGTACTAGGTTTTGATCACGGTGGCTAGATTAACTAGATTGACCGAAATTGACTTCCACTCCACAGTCTTGTGTGATGTGTCCATCATTGGCATATTTTGTGTGAAAATGGTGTCCACATGCCCACATAGATGGGAACAAATGCACTTATAAAAAAGTTAAAAAATCATAGTGTCATGTGTCTTATAATAACCCAACAGTTAAAATATGAAATATAGATGTGTAAGTACATTTGAAAGGTGCATTATTAAGTTTCAAATGTACATATAAATTAAATATATTATTACCGAGTTACTGCACCCAATCCCTATGTTTAGCGCATCCTCTTCAGCGCACGGGTAATGACCGGTTGCACCATATTTCTCTCCGACTTGGTCAACAACCCAACGGTTGGGGCATATTTTTGGCATATTTTCTTTTAAATGATCGGAATAAGGCACACTTATACCATTCAACCGTTTGAATTCTTTCCTGTCACTATCCCATTTCATCCTCTTTTGTTCGTACAATGCAACCCACAGTTGTGTCGCTTCGAAATTGTAAAGAACGAATTTATTGATTGCTTCAATTTCTGCATTCGCTGATGAAATAAAACCGACATTATATAGTAAAAAGAGATCAAAATATACATTATATCAAAGTTCAACATGAATATTTACTTTTTGTAAATTTGAAAAATTATACGTTGCTTACTCTTTATCAAGCGCTTTTTTCCATTCGTTTGGAGAAACTCCCCTTCTCTTTTATCTTCATCCCTTTCATTGTCCCAAATCACCGCACCTGGTTTGTTGTCGGTATACTTGATGTACTCACTGGCTTAATATAAAGACTCATACGATATGTACCCCTCTTCCATAGACCCCTCGGGGTTTTCCCTTTGTCGAACAAAACCTTTCAATTTCTTCATGTACCTCTCTAAGCCTAGAACATCCAACGACAAGAAACCACCCCAGCTAATTCAACCTCATCTACTAGGTGGATTAGAAGATGAACATGCAAGTCCATGAAATTCATCAGCAGTTCCTTCTCAAACATACTAATGGCCAAAGTGTCCTCAGACACGTAATTTTATTAATCAAGAAAACAATTACATTGGAATTATGCAAGAGTTTACACCCAAACAACAAAAACACTCTTTCAATGAGCTATTTATAAGCTCAATGTCATAAATTCCACTAATTATGGATCACTTATTAAATAAAAAGTGTCCACTTACATTAAATGACCTCCTAACTATTCTACTAATTTTATTCCTAACTTAGAGCCTAGGAAACGACTCTATTCTAGAGTCCTATTTTTAATAAGAAAATTATATTTCTAAGTATCTCAAAAATTATTAAATATTCTAGAATAATAATTATTAATTTAATATCTTAAATTAATAATTACTTTATTCAAACTTTATAACCTATGATAATATTTATTTTTGGATCATCTAACATTCCCCCCTATGATCCAAAGATACATTACAACAGATACCAAGTTCATCCCTGAACTTAGTAAATTTTATTCTACCAAGAGGTTTCGAGAAAATGTCAGAGGTCTGATCTTCTGAAGGACAATACACTGGCTTGATGACGTCCTTTGCAATGAGTGATCTGATATGATGATACTTGGTGTCCACATGCTTTGTCTTTGAATTAAAAACTGGATTCTTGGCAAGCTTTATTGCTGACTGATTGTCGATGAATAACGAAGTAGCTTCTGCTGGAGGAATTCCTAAGTCCTGTAAAACTCGACGTAACCAAACAATCTCACATGCTGCTTCCCATGCTGAAATGTACTCTACTTCTGTTGAAGAAGTGGCCACTGTAGTTTGCTTCTTGCAACTCCAGGAAACTGCAGCTGATCCCATGTTCATTAAGTAACCTAAGGTTGATGCCCTGTCATCAATACTGCTAGCAAAGTCGGCATCTGAAAATCCACCAAGTACAAAATTTTTAGTCTTTTTGTAAAGAAGACCAAAATATTTTGTTCCTTGGATATATCAAAGAACTCTTTTGGCTGCATTCCAGTGGTTGTCTAGTGGTTCCTGTATAAAATGTGAAAGAATACTGACTGCATAAGATAGATCAGGACGATTGGTTGTCAAATAAATCAAGCTGCCAATCAATTGTCTGTAAGTCGTGCTGTCCACCTTTCCCCCCCCTTCAAATTTTGAAAGTTTTAAGTTTTGTTCCATAGGGGTAAGGACAGGCTTACAATCCTGCATTCCAAATTGCTGAAGAATTTCTGCTGCATATTTACTCTAGGAAATGAAGATCTGATGTGGATGTTGGAATACTTCAACGCCAAGATAGTAGTGAAGTAGTCCCAAATCTGTCATATTAAAACCTACATGTAACTCCTTTTTCACATGTTCAATGTGATCATCATTGTTGCCTGTGATGATCAAATCATCGACATACATAATCAAAATCACCAAATTTTTACCTTTTTGACGTACATACAAGGTATCATCAGATTCACTGCGATGAAAACCAACTTTGTGAAGGTATTCATCCATTTTGGCATACCAAGCTCGGGGAGCTTGTTTTAACCCATATAAAGCCTTTATCAGTTTGCAGACTTTATGTTCTTGTCCTTCAACTTCAAAACCTAATGGTTGTGTCATGTACACTTCTTCCTGTAAATATCCATTGATAAAAGCACTTTTTACATCCATTTGATGAACTTTCCACCCTTTTTGAGCTGCTAAGGCAAGTGTGAGGCAGATGGTGTTCCATTTAGATGTGGGAGAAAAGGTTTCCTCATAATCGACCCCTTCCTACTGCGCAAAACCTTTAGCAACAAGTCATGCTTTATACTTGTCAATATCACCATTTTGCTTGTACTTAATTCGATAAACCCATTTGCATCCAATAGGTTTAACATGCTGAGGACAATCAACAAGTTGCCAAGTGTTGTTGTCTTGAACTGCCTGATATTCATCAACCATTGCTTGTTGCCATGCTTTATGTTTTACTACCTCTTAAAAAGAAGAAGGTTCAGTAAACTCATTCGCTATCAAAGAAAAATTGCCTTCATTCAGTTTTGATCCCCTTGTTCCTGTTTTGTTTTGTTCATTAGGCCTTACATCTTTCAAAAGTTGAACCGCCCATTTCGGCAACTGATGCTCACCAGTTTGGGCTTGTGAAAAATCACCATCATTAAAAAGAGGGTTGATGTAAACTGATGTCTGTTTAGCAACAATAGGTTCTGGGGGTGGAGAGTCATTGTCAGAAGAACTACTACTGCTAGGAGAGTTGGATGAACTGCTAGAAGACCTAGATGGCGCTGGTGAAGAAGACGGACTGGATGAATCATCGTCAGATGAAGGAAATTCAAGTTCATACCAACTTGGTGAATTTTGTTGACTTTGTAAATTTCCATGTCTTTTATCATTTTTTGTTTCTAACTTTTGAAGAAGACTTTCAACTTCTTCAACACTCTTACTCTCAGTTTCATCAAAAATCACATCTCGGCTTACAATAAATTTTCCATTCGACAAAAGTTGGTACCCTTTCTTCTCATTAGAATACCTGATCATTGTGCAATTTAAGCTTCGTGCATCAATCTTAGTTCATTTTTCCTTGGGAACTAAGGCATAACAGATAGATCTGAAAACTATGAGATGCTTAACCCGTGGTTTGAATCCAAACAATGCTTCATAGGGTGTGATTCTATCTAAATAAGCTGTGGGAGATTTGTTTCTCAAATAGACAACGGTATGAACTGCTTCAACCCAATATGAAGGACTTAACTTTTTGAAATTTAACATAGATCGTGCCATTCCTAACAATGTACGATTCATTCGTTCTACTACCCCATTTTGTTGTAGAGTGTAGACATCGGTAAGATGTCGTTTGATTCCATTTTCCATGCAATACTTTTTGAATTCATTTGAATTGAATTCTCCATCGTTGTTAGTTCGAAGAGTTCCAATCTTCTCCTTTACTTCATTTTCAATAAGCTTATGAAAATTTTTGAACTGTTCAAATGCTTCTGACTTTTGCTTCAAGAAATAAACCCATGTCATCCTGCTAAAATCGTCAATAAAAAGTAAAAAATATCTGCAACTTCCAAGTGAATTTGGGAAGGGTCCACAAATATCACTGTGAACCAACTGCAAATGTCTGTTTGCTCGCCAGGAATTGGTGCGAAAAGTCTCTCAATGTTGCTTTCCAAAAATGCAAGATTCACACTTTGCATTTTCCTTTTTGAAGGTTGGAAGCCCTTTAACCATGCCCTGTTTTAGTAACTGAGAGAGACTGTCAAAGTTGAGATGGCCATATCTGACATGCCATAATCTGAATGGTGAAATATTTGTACTTGTTGCGCCTGCAAAGTCAGAATTTCGTGGAATAACTGTCCCTTTCATCCTTAACAGTTTTCCATCTTCATAACCTGTCATTACTGTTTGAATTTTTTGTTTGACTGAGTTGATTTTAACTGAGCCATCTTGCATAATCACTGTATGCCCTGCTTGTCGAGTTGTGACTAAGGACAACAAATTTTTCTTGAATGTGGGGACATACCATACATTAGAAATCAGTCTTTCTCCGATGCCTGGTAAAAAAACTTTAACTACACCTTTGCTTGAAGGAGTATGTTTGGTTTTGTCAGCAAGATAGATTGAATTTAGATGACATTCTTTGAAACTCTAGAAGAAGTCTCGTCGAAATTTCATATGTTGAGTTGTGCCTGTATCAAGAATCCATGCATCTTCATAATCACTGCGGAGAAAGCTTGAAACTTGGAAAGTTGTTGCTTCTGTGTTTGTGAAAACATATTTGGAACTATTAGGATCATCTTCATCGTTTTCAAACTGTGTTGAGTTTGGATGAAACTTAGAAATTTTCTCAATAGAAATTCTACAATCTGCTGCATAATGACCAGCTCTGTTACATCGCCTGCAAACAATTTGACTCAAATCGGTGCCTCTTCCTTGAGACTATCCTCTGCCTTGAGACTGCCCTCGACCTATGCTTTGTCCTCTGTTTTGGGATTGTCCTCTCCTTGGATTTTGTCCTGTGCCTTGCTGATATCCTCTGTTTTGATTGTTGCCTCTGCCTTGAGAATTGTTTCTGCCTAAATTGGAGCCTCTGTTGGAGTTGTTTCCTCTGTGTTGATTGCGACCACGACCTTGCACTACTTGATTTTGATTAAAATTGCCTTTTCCTTTGTTTCTGAAACTGTCAGCTAAGGAGTTGCTGGAACTGGCTTCAGTGAGGAAGACATCTTCACCAAGCTACTTCTTCTTCCCGAATTTTTTATCATGTTGTGCTAACATGTCACTCATTTCATCAAATTTGATCTTCTCTAACTTTCCAGTGACTTGCAAAGTTTCTAAAAAATGAATATATGATGATGGCAATCCAACAATTAAAATTGTAGTTAAGAAGCTGTCATCAACAGCTTGAAAACCAACATTGATGATTTCTTGCTTAATGTTTTTAAGTCGTGAAATGTACTCAAGGACATCGCCACCTTCAGTTAATTTCTGTTGAAGCAATTTAATTGAAGATCAACCTTCTTTGATTCAGGTTGTGTATCAAAGAGATCTTTTAATGTATGTAAAGCATCCCATGCATCTGAAGAATTCTCAATGTGTATGTACATTTCATTAGTAATTGAATCTTTTATAAGAGCTAATGCCTTGGCATCTTTTACTTCCCATTTTGCAAGTGAATCTGGATTTGTGGGTTTATTTGGCTTAACGTTGCCATCACAAATGCCATGCCATAATTCATTAAAAATAAGAGTGCTTTCAATTATACGTCGCCATGTCTTATAGGATTTCACTCCTTCTAGCTTATCAGTTTCAGAGAAGAGATTAATTAATTTCGACATTGGAGTGTTGAAGCAGTGCACCAAAAGAATCAAGCACAAAATTTGAGCAACTCGTCACACACCACACAAAAACGACACACGCCACGCAAAAAATGATCTATCGGAGCTTGGCCTTGACCCTCGAATAGTCATTGAAATAGGAGAAAAATGACTGAGCTTTACACTTGGCTCTAGTCAATTTCTCAAATATTTACAAGGTAACTTTCAAAAAAAAAATTATACAATGGTGCTCTTGCACAATCTGGTTAAAAAAAAGTTACCCCCCCCTCAAAGTAAAATTACTTTGAGTTACAATATCACTCCTTATTTCTCCAAAAATAAAATAAAATTGTCTCCCTTATAACTCCAGTTACAAAATATTACAATGTTCTTCAAGTAAAATAATCATACAAATACAAGGTAAATCTCCTAAACTTTTCAAAAATATAATCATACAAATACACTAAATGCTGATCGTGAAACTATGGTAACAATTCAATTCCAGTTCTGTTAACTTTCTTCATGCAACAACGAAAATCCAATGACTCTCCTTTGTTGTATTGAATGCCACATTCTTGCAATCAATTCATCTGTTTGGCCTGCCGAAAAGGGTAGAGAAGATGACTCCAGTGAATGACGAGATCTAAAGCACTTGGAAGCCACACGTAGTGCGCTGGACAATGTTGGTCCCGTGTGGGAATTTAACAAAGGATGGATCGTCTTGAAAAACTTCCTTGAGTAATCTGTGGGTGTGATTCACGTGCTGGTGACGGTGTTGCTTCTCACGGGAACGCAAAATATTTTTTTTTGAATCTGCAAATAAATTTAATGTTACAAATCTGCCCTCTCACGCTGCACATTCACAATTATGAGAAATGATTTAACGCTGGATGCTCTGTAATTTGGAATTTCATCGGATTTAAATTCAAAAAATGGGTGATGATTATCACAACGTTCAAAAAATGGACGTTGATTACCACAGCGCTCAATTATCACAGCGTTCAATTTATCACAGCGTTTAGTGATAACAAGTGGGTAATCTTAAGATGCTCCCAATATGGGAGGTTATAAAAGATAGATTTCCTTTTCATCCCAATGGTCAATTTCTCAACATAGGTGTCGAAGAATTCTGGATCATTGAACATAGGCTCTCCATTTGAATCTAACATTTCTATGAACTCCTTCTCCTTCTCTCTCTCATATGCTCTAAGCCATTCAGCTGGTGTCGTTATTGGAGGCCTTTGGGTTCTCTCTCGTTTACCATTGAAAGTGGACGTTGCTCTTCTCTAAGGGTGTTCTTCTGGGAGGAATACCCTGGAGCAATCATACACTGGCTTTTGTAGGTCCTTGGACCATCTAGCTTTCAGATAAGGTCCACAACATTTACATCCAAAATACCCTTTTGTTGCAAGACCTCCGAGATTATTGTATACAATTTATAGGCATGGCACGTTAAATAATATCATGAAGATTACAATGAATTAAATAACTAATATGCGAAAGAATGTTGTTACATATATAAAGAAATCAATAAACATGTAATCTACTAGAGAAAACTCCTAAGCCTGGATAATCATGTGTCATGTAAGCACATATGAAATATAATGTAAAACTCCTTTTTGTTGCAATGGGTCTTGATACATCGTATACATTTATCCCATCCCATAATTCCTTCGATTCATCTACCAGTGGTTGTAAGTAGACATCCATATTCTTCACTTGTTTTCTATCAGGGACTATGAGAGCCAACAGAAGATGTTAATTCTTCATGGACAACCATGGGGGGATATTTTTATTGATCATGTATGGATTTGGAAATGTATGATATGATATGTACTCAACACCTAACATTTTCAACAATTTCTTTGCCTCTTCGCAACTACCGGGCAAGACATTATCACTTAGAAGAACCTTAGCTTTGAATAACATGTAGTTGGTGATCATCATGGGAAATATTAAATGTACATTAATGCCGATATAATTATTAACGTTCATAAAATTGACCATTTATGATGTTCATTTTGTGATTATATTTCTCAAATTTATATAAGGGAGGAATTTATGGTAACTTACCTCAAAATTTCCGAGAAATATGCATTCGACAAGCCAGAATTTTCTTTCAAGTTGTACAGACTTTGACTAACCGCCAGGTCCAAAGAGAGGGGTGGTGGAAGAAAATTTAAGGATTTTGAAAAAGGTTTCAGCAATATGAACATCATCCCCTAGCTGATCATCGTTTTGGAATGCATCTAACAATATTGTCTCCATGGCAGTTGTATCCCTTAAGTAATCATTCATACCAGCCTCTATTTGATTTCCTCCATTGCCAGCTTGTGAAGAACTACTATTGTTGTAGTCATTCCTAATTGGTGAATCTATACGTAGCGGGAATTGAATCGGTGGTTGATTCAACCATTCTTGGTATCATTCCTCTCTGATTTTTTCTCTTAATTCAGCCTTCTCTCGATTTGACATTGTCATGGGGTGCAACGGAAGACAGTAGGTTGGTCGCTCATCATCACTAGAATCCTAATAATTTCAAAACATATATTTGAACATGATTAGTACAAAATATATGATATCAATTAGTAAGAACGTTGATAATGCATGATTAATTTGTTTGACGTTGAAATTAATAATTACATTAATATACCAAACAACTGTTATTACCATCATTGTCCCAGGATTTTGGCTAGAAGATGCAATATTGTTACAATTGGCAGGGTGAAGCGTCTGTCCATTTTCATCTACCAAATGCGCCTTGCGGTATGCTGCTCCTGATAAGAGATTCCGATGTTTTGGATTTGTTTGATTATTTTGTGCATCTGAACTCGATTTTGAATCTGCATGAACCTGCAAATTTGTATACATTATAAATTTTATTAAGCTAATTGACATGGATAAAAAACATAAATTCAATTAGATAATGAAAATATAAATAAAATATGAACTAAATATTACGTCTCGAGATGGATAGGGAGAACTCTGCGATGGACTTTGAGAAATATTATGGAATGAGCTGGAATTTGAAGAATTGTCCATTCCATATAATTATGATATTTTCTCCCTGAATTTGAGCAAAATCAACAATAAATTTTAGCGTACACACCTAAAAGTAATTTCGGTGCATTAAAAATGGACTTATTGTTATCGGTGCTTATGTACAGATAACCGCACCAGTGTTGTTTTAGTTACTACGCGCCGGTACCGTGTTATTAACTGATGCACCGATACGGTGTTATTAATTGACGCACCAGCAACGAAAAACCGCAAATAAAAAAATGCAAATTTATTTTTTTTAGTGAAAAAAAGCGGTAATTTGAAAAATGGGCGGAAAAATATTTTTGAAAATATAATTTCATAAAAAAATTATTTAAATACTAAACACTTTTCATTATTTCACTATTTTTGCAAAAAAAATCAGCCAGAGATTTGCAGGAGACATACCTGGAGCAAGAGAGCTAGAGAGCACTGTGGAGCAGCGAAATACTTTCGAATAGAAGTATTCATACAATCAGAATTCCAAACCTCTGGTGATTCAAATTCTGTAGCATAGAATTTCAAATGATATCATGATTAAATTTTATTGTTTTTTACATTTTTTGCAGTATTTTTTATGCAGTAAGTAAAAAATTTCAATTTGTTGTTCATTTTCAGGAAAAATAAAAACCATTTTTACCCTAAACCCTTCATTCTTTTTGTTTCTGCCCTTTCTTCTTCCTGTTTCTGTGATTTTAGAATTAGGGCTTTTCATTTTATATTTTTAGGTTTTTATTGCTATATATATAGGCCTATGACATCCAACCCACGGAACAACTTGCGTAGTCAGATCCCAATCCATGTCAGCCCTTGCGTGAATTTTAAAAAAGACATAAATTTTTTAATCGGTGCATCCTGCGTAACATAGCGCATTGGTGTGCTCTATATAACCCAACGCACCAGTGCGCTAGCTTATCCCAGCACACTACGCATGTACTGTTTGATAAAAAATTTAAAAATAATTTTTTTTTTTAATTCGTGCGACATATGTAAAATAGGGCACTGGTGCGCTATTTCATTATAGCGCACTGCTCACGTACTGTTTAGCAAAAACAATTTTTTATTTTTTGTTAATCGGTGCACCATGTAACATATAACACATCAGGTCTCCTAGTTGACAGAGAGCACTGTACGATGGTCCCTTGTTTGTGTGAGGCATTTATAAGAATAGGCCGCACCGCCCCCATATGTTACAAAAACTAACACTAGACGATTTTTATTATTTTGTCTGTGTTAATCGGTGTGGTGATTAACATGTAACGCACCGGTGATCCTTGTTGACATAGAGCACCATAAGATATTTTATGTTGTTTGGGTGGTGCGTTTATAATACCACCACACACCAACGTGGATGCGTACACCATGAAAAACACACTGGTTTCTTGATATTTATGTTTTTACCTGAAAATTTGACAATTTATTTATAAAATATATTAATGAATGATATGGTATAGTTTTCATATTGATAAAGAAATGACTGACAAGAGATAAAGTAACAAAAATACTGATAACACATCAAGAAAATCAAAAAATGCAAGTTCTTTGTAAATTCTTTACAAAAAATATTATTTTTGAACTATATGTAAATTTAACTAATATATATTGTTTATTGTGTATCATGCAGAGCCACAAAATGAAGAGGCTCGATAATATTATTTCTGATCCAGGACCATAAGAACGTAAAATATTGATGGAAAATTTGCAAAATGATGAATCAGGTGAATGAAAAAATACTATCGATCCAATATGAGTTTATTTTTTTTTATTTTTCATTAATAATATACTTAAAATTATTAGATAACATGTGTCAAACAATCTATTAATTCACATCTGTTTAATGTTCTACATGGACCAACAACTCCGAAAATGAATGTTGTTCTAAGAAAAGGAAAAAAATAGAACATGCAAATGAAAATGAATTGCTCATTAACTCATCTGGAGTGGTGCTGGAGGTCAACGAAAGGGGGAAAAACTTTTACAAAATTTTGAGGGATTTAGTGGAATGAATGTATAGATGTTCTTTCCACTTACAATAAAAAAATCAATCCAATGATTCCAAGAACCAAAATTTATTTAAACTACAGGAAGAGTTTCCAGAGAATTGGTCAATGAGACATGTCAGACTTTTAATAGCAAAAACATACAACAACAAAAAAGAAGGAATGAAAAAGTAATATTCCTTTAAATGTTTTTCTAGAGTTGTTTATAAATATACCTTTTGTTATATTTACTTTTCATATATCAATATAAAAATTAAATAGTTTATTGTCATGTTACATTTTCAATAAGATTATGAAAATCTCAAAAGATGAATGAGCTGATATCAGAAATATGCCAATAGGAATGTCCAAAAAGATGTACAAGGAGATGGTCAAAGAAATGGACAAAATTGTATCGCATGAGGAGCCATCTCAATAACAACGTGCTTCAAATGTAATATGTAACCATTGAATTTTTCGATCATTAGGTACAATAAATAAACAATTTAGCATTAAATATTAATTTTAAAGTATTTTCTTGCAGAAAATAAAAGAAAATGGAACCCATTCAACACATAAAACAGGACGAAAAGGAAGAAAATGGTTGATATCTAAGTTTGTGAGTAATTGTTACTTCCTTATAAAAACTTAACTAGATTTCATTTTTGTATATTTTAAGCTGTTTTACAAAAATCATCATTGAATGTCTTCAAACAGGTGCTAACATACAAAGAAGAACCATCAGATGAATTGATTGAAATTGGGTTAAATATTGGTTGTGAGTATATGTTGGCATATTAGAAATTAATTGTGGAATTTGTAAACATCTATCGATCTTGTTTTACTTAGCTCCGTCTATAATTAATAGAACAAAAAAATATTTTATATTTAATATATGATTTGTTATGGGGTATAAAATTTGCAGGAAACAAAGTATGGAACTGTGCCAACATATGAAATCTTGAAATATGACATACTACATGGTTTTGAAAGAATGTGTATAGTTCATGAGTCAATTGTTGCTATGGTACGTCATTTCTTTTCGATTTACATTGATGTATATTATTTAATATTGCAATTTTCATTATTCTCACCAATGTATATACACTCGTTACAATTTATTTTTATGATTGTCGATGGAAGGTGAAGAAGAAGAAAACAATCAACACCGTGAAAAAAACATTCCTGAAAATAACCTAAGTCATGGAAGTATATCTAGCAGTGATAGCAGTTCAAGTAAAGAATGATGATCTTTATGTTTGGATATCAAAGCAAGGCGTTGTATTTTTTGAAATATTTGTCTGTGAAATCAAACATTTTGTTTAATTTAATGGACATAGTGTCCCAATTGAAAGACAAAGGGATACGAATAACTGTCCCATTTTGTATGACAAAGATTGTCTTATTCATATATATATATAATAAAATATGTTTTAATTTATTCTATTGCGTTCTCCATTGTCACTGTGAAATGTAACACCATTGATTAAATATATGGATGATTAAATATTATAATGAAGAGATGTGAAATCTGATGATATGATATAACAAATTAATCCAAACATCACATTCAAATGCACTAATAAAAATTTAATTGATATGAATACTGTTATAAGATATGTGTCGTCTTTTGATAAATAATGAATTTTAAAAAATCAAAATAATTATGATATGATATAACAAATTAATTCAAACATCACATTCAAATGCATTAATAAAAATTTTATTAATATGAATACTGTTATAAGATGTGTCGACTTTTGATGAATAATGAATTTTAAAAAATCACAATAATTGCACTGTCACAGGCCGATGTTTCTAAAAAAACAAAATGAACATCGGTGCATGTCAATTACTATACACCGATGCGTTTGTATGATACAACGCACCGGTGCGTTTCTATGACCTATGGGCACCGCACAAATACCAATACCAATTATAAATCTCGGTGCGTTTGTGCGATATTGCGCACCGTTGCATTTATGTGAGACTACACATCGATGAATTTGTACAACCTATGGGCACCGTACAAATACCAATACTAATTAGAATAATCAGTGTGTTTGTCTGATACTGCGCACCGGAGCGCTTCAATAAGACTACGTACTGGTGCATTGATACGACATATGGGCACCGCACAAATCCCAATACAAATTAGAAAAATTGATGCATTGTATCACCTACAGTGCGCCCGGTGTGGTTGTATACCTTTACTGCTCGGTGCATGCACCTTCGACCGTCCCGGGTTGACCGTCTATATGACATGCACCGGTGCGTTGACACCTTAGTAGTGAACCGATGAAAAAGCATCCGTAACAACCTCCAGCCACCAAGGTTTTTTTAGTTATGTTGAAATTCAGTCAAAAGCTTCGCCAAAACCCCCGTTACCAAAAACGGATGTTGTAGCAAATGTTTTTTTGACAACTTTGACCAATTTTATAACACTACAAACCTCCTTTATAACCTCCGCTAGATGGTATTTTCCTTGTAGTGAGATCTCTATAATTCTGATCCTTGTTTTCCCTGGCCTAGTTCTTCTCTAACCTAGTCACCATCCATCACCTCAAATTTATCAAACAAAACCCTAGTGCTACTATACCTAGCCTAAAATCTCATTTATCCAGTCATCTTGGCTGTGGTTTTGTGGAGAGATCTCTCTCCTGCCTAGTAGGGATAGCTACTTGGAAAAATATTGGTCTGTGGTTACCTTTGCTGGTCCCTTCTCAGCCTTAGAGATCCAGTGGAGTGATAACACATTGAAATTGGAACAATGGAATTGGAAAGGGATTGCATTTTGCACATTCGTTTGCTGCATATTGTATGTTTCATACTCTTTGTCTTTTCCCTTCTCTAGATATATTTTCATTGAATGAGAGAGATTTCATTTCATCATGCTAGTTTGCATTTTAGGATATTCAGGCGACATTCACGATGAGCCCCAGAATTGAAACTTAATCAAAGATAAACAATAAAATCTATTGAATCAACCTAAGGAGCATTTGCAACATTAACACAAACACTTAGAGGTCTAGGCTAGTAACGTGTTCCGACATCGTTAAATGTAAGAGTTGTCATTGTTTTCCAGTGTTGCATCCCAGGGGTGAAATCCCATTCCACCTATGTGAGTGTAAGGATCGTTCTCCACGTACCTTTGGGTATATTGGATGACACTCCACACACGTAAAATATATGGGAACACTCTCATTGAACGATTATGCATGAGACAACACTACTGCAGACTGCACTCCCACCTACCATTGTGTATATTTTGGGAGTCCCCTATAGGTTGTTATCCTTGCCATAGTTAATTGAGTCAGACGCCTTGTATACCGTGATACATCAAACACAACATTCGAGAGATTGGATGTTGTACGTAAAGTCCTTGGTTCGCCAAGGTGTATATTGCAGTTCACAGTTGCGTTGTAATCCTTTATGCCTATATTACCCTCTTTTTTATTTATTTTTGGACGTCGTACATAAAGTCCTTGGTTCGCTAAGGTGTATATTGCAGTTCACGGTTGTGTGGTAATCCTTTATGCCTAGATTACCCTGTTTTTTATTTATTTTTGTGCTAATTTATAAAATTTATTAATCCAACATGAAAGAAAAAAATCCCCCACCTCTTGGTTCGTGTAGAACAAAAAGTAAGCCTCCTCTTCCTCCAGAGGCCACTCTTGGTTGTCGTCAAAAGCATAAGAAGACACAAACTACCGAATATGGAACTTTGGGAACCACTTCTGGTCCTCTTGAAATTGATCCACCATAATCATCTGTCCCTTTGAGATCCGAGCCCAAGATTACATCTACTCTTGCTGATGAATCTGACAAAATCGAAACATAAGTCCCTGAAACCTTATTGCCTAAGGTTATCGAACCTAACTTTCTTGAGTTAGACACTTTAATTCCTGAGGTTGTTGAACCTGAGGAGCCTCAATGATCTTCACCTGTTACTTCAGGTCCTTCCCCTTCTCTTCCTTTGTCTTAGACAAGACCTCCACCCATTTATCTTGGACCCAACGGTGAACCTCTTCCATACATAATTGTGAGTATTGAAGAGATCTCGCAAGAAGAGCCTTGTTTCTCTACTCCTATTAATTGGAGTGGATTCTATTTTTATCAGAATGATACTCTTCCTCCTCTTCAGACTCTGACACAAACTCCTTTACCTGATTCTTTGGAATCACCCGTGGATCTCTGGCGAAAATCTTCCTTGGGATTGTTAATCATGACTGGATCTGATCCAACCTCTCAGCCCGGGTCCACCATTATGGTTGAGATATCAAATGTCACTTCCTCATTTATGTTTGCAACATCACTAGAAACACATTTGTATGGTGGCTTGTCCATACCAACTGGTTATTAGTCTTTATTTGGTGCCTTTTCTGGTGCATCTTCTAGTCCTTAGACCTCTCCCATGTCATCTAATTCAGGAATTCCATTTGCTACTTCTCTTATGAACACCACTCAATATTCTCCTCCTCTTCCACCTACACTTAGAATTGAGCAACGTACTGACCCTTATGTTAGTGGGCTAGGTTATATTCAACAACCTAACTCTCCTTATGTCAGGTATCCTCCATCTGGATCACAGTTACCTCCATCATCCCCTCCTCCTTTGGCATGGGGGAAACTTGTTGTTGGTATACTTCAAAATGGTAATAAACCTTATTATAGTGATCCTTATCCTAGAATGATTTCCAGTGTTCGGCAACCTACTTTTCCCGTCCACCCTGGTTCATTTTGGGACTGATTGTTGAATCCTCAACTTGTGTCATCTTCATATCAAATTCTTATCCATCCATATGTACCTCAATAAGCTCAAATATATGTAAGCCAACCTTTACAGGCTATTTTTGCATCAAAACCTATTCTGTCGATATCTTGTACCTCCTAGGTTGCACTTACCCAACCTTTACTGTTGGAAACACTGGGAGGGGGGTGAATCAATATTTCTTTTCAATTGTTAATTTTACCAGTTAGATCACTTATATTTAGAACACAAAATGAACAATGATGGAATAGATATTTTTATTAATTTCTCCTTTACAATAAGTAAGGTACAATAATGATATAGGTCTCCAACCCTAGATGAAGACTCCAATCTTCCAGGCTCCAACCTATATTGTGCCAAGCACCAATTTGGTCTTTCTAAGGCTCCAACCTTGTCAATTTGAGGCACCAACCTCTAGGGCTCCAACCCTATCTCTAGTACAAGATCCGACCTGGTTTCTTGAGGACTCCAATCCTCTAGGGCTCCAACCCTATCTTCCAAGGCACCGACCTTGTCACTATGAGGCTCCAACCTCTAGGGCTCCAACCCTCAACTTCACTTCGTCAAAATATGTTTGGCTATTCTTCACAGATCCCAATGTCTTCTTCAACAAGCCCTATCAATCTTCAACAATGTCTTCACCAAATTACTTTATCAATGACAACCTTGTATTCTTAGAAGGTGTCACCACTGCTCTTCATATTACCCAAGCTATATCTCCAAGTTCACGTCGTGAGGACTTCCATCAATGAATTATGAGGTCTCCACTAATATCTACAAGGTAGCTAATATCTCCAACTATATGTCCTCGAGATACTCTTTAGGTATGCTTTAACAACAAAGGCTTCCAAGCCTACTTCAACTAATTACCAAAATACCCCAAGGAATTCTTCAAAGACTGGTTCACAATAGCTTAAGATATTGTCCAAAATAGCCTTTCAAGTTTGCTCCAAATTCACTCAAAATCGATTCAAGGTAAGTGAATAAGTATTCAAGAATCTGATCTAGGGAGGGTCACTAGAATGAATATTGCATAAATTATCAACGAGTAACCAAAAATTTTGTTCCAAAATGCTCAAAAGGCCAACTCCACAGTTCTCTAAGTATGCTCAACTTGTAGTCCAAATAAATCTTCCAGATTTCATCACTAGATGCCTACTTCAAATGCACTCTTAAGATTGTTCCAAAATACTTCAATAGTGTCTTTAAAAATATGCCTGATCAATATATATACAAAGTTGCTGCCGTGATGTCTTCAAAAGTGACAGTGGTTTCTAAACTTTTGTTTAACGGGACTGCTCCAATGGTTGAATTTTCTGCTTAGAAATGTTTATTCAAGAATTTGCAAAACAACCACAAAGATTCTAGGTCCAAGGTCCAGAAACTGCCCACAATCCGAGCTACTTCAATTCTAAGGTGAGTACTATCTCCACAGGTTGCTGCCTCATGGTTTTAGAAGTTTCTCTCCACAGAATGTAGTCATTGTTCCTATATCTGCACTTTATCAGCTCTTAAATGATAACCCAATCACAAAAATTAGCCCAAACATTAAACTTTTATGTCATCTTGGCCTCCTGTAATTTCTGTGTATTTTCTTTGAAATAATAACCAAATTTTTTATGCTAAAATGAAGCTTTTCAATGTCAATTTATAATATGTTTCGACCCTTAATGAAGAGACACGTCTCATGGAGAGAGGCCGACATGAATGATTGTGTATAGGTTGGCTAGCTGTTAGGATTAATTTCCTTAACTTAAAAAATCAATATCTTTCAAACCACTTGGAGTTTCGAGCTGAATAATAGCTCGTTGGAAAGATTATGATCTTCAAGATTGTGTAGGTGTCAATAAGGATTTTTTCATCTAAGGTAGCAATTTTTTTTTTTTTTAATGTGACTGATTATTTATGAGTGCAGAAATGAAGGAAGGGCATAATGCCTTTGAGTGTAGGGCTTCTTCATGGTTTGATTTCATCGTTGATTTTCTTCATAATCATGTCCTAGCCTTCTTAAACATAGGATCACCATCATCTTGTCCTTGCCTTCTTCAACATAGGGTCACTAGGTTAGCTGTCCTTAAGATAGTGTAGAGATATTTCATCAATCAAATGCAACATCATTATGTAGTCTTCATCATAAGGACATCAAGCTTCACATCCTTGGATATTTGTCATGTCATCATAAAATTATATTTCATCAATCAAATGCAGCATCATTATGTAGAATTCATCATAAGGACATCAAGCTTCACATCATTGGAGATTTGTCATGTCATCATCAAATTATCGGAGGTAGGACATGTAATCATGTAGTGTTATCATCAATATCATTGGAGGTAGGACATGTCATCATGTGTATGTCTTCTAGTCATTCATCAAGTGAAATGATATGGTAGTCTTCCATTATGATCATCAAGATACATGATTGACACTTAATTTGTGTCTTGACATCTTAAACAAGAGTTGTATTCATTTGTAATAATCCTCTAGCATCTTCAAGAATATTTTCCATCTCGGCCACTGACATCAACTATTGACATCAATGACAACCTAGATTAACAATCTCCCCCTTTGTCATTGATGGAAATATTCTTTCCCTTTCAACATTCTCTCCCCCTTTGACATCAATGGCAAACGGGGTGCCCGAGTACTCCCCTTGACAAGCTTCTTCTTTTCTTCATGAATAGTAGTTCTTCATAGGTACGGCACTCCCCTTGTCATAGTGCTCTTTCTTTCTGGCAATGT